>AYEL01077151.1:0-13092 GCA_000484575.1 Olivierus martensii
ATAAAAGTATATTAATAAAATAAACTAAGAGTAAAAGTAAAAACAACAACCATAAGTTTAAGAGCAATGATTTTTTACTGCGTATTTCCAGGTATTGCCGATGTTAAAAGAGCAGACTAAGTCAGCAATGCTTGGAAATACACTGTAAAAAATCATTGCTCTTAAACTTAGAGCTGTTTTTACTTTTACTCTTAGTTTATTTTATTAATATACTTTTATGTCCAACATTATTATTAAAAGACTATTTAATGTATTGAAGTTAATTTATAAAAACATAAATTTCATGTCAAATTTATTAAATTCTATAGCTTGTTATAATTGTTCTCTTTGACATAATTTAAAATGTAAAGTTTGAATTGTATTCTATATATTTTGTTCCATGTAACTGAAGATGGTATTAGAGATACCAAAAGCGTGTTTGTTTAATAATAAAATATTTGCTTGTTTCTGACTGCTGAAGTGCTTTTGTTTGATGAACTTATATTTATTTAAGGAATAGCAGTTTTTAGAAGTTTTTGTTTAATTAAATAAACGTAGTAAGAAATTATATAATTTTTTTTTTTTTTTGGGGTCTCCAGAACGAATTAATCAAATTTCCATAAAAACCTAGATTGATGATTGGTTAACGAGCAGTTCGGATAATCAATATTGTCTTTGAACGGATTATGTTCATTAACCGATCATCCGCTGTAATATTTTGTTGGATACTTTTTCACGTGAATAATCGGCTGGAGGAATAATCTTGTTGAATCCATGCAATGGATTCAACAAGATTTAATGTCACTGAGCTAGATAAAATGTCTCATTCCTGTCGAAGAGCACTTTGTAATTTGTTTTTGTTGGAAATTGTTGGGATCTAATTTTTTCATCAAGAAGTTCCCATAGATGTCCAATTGGATTGATGTCCAGAGACACATTTGTACACTTGCGTTTTACTGAGAGCACGTTCTTTGTAAGCTGTTTGCATCATTACAACAGTTTCAGCTGTATTCCTGCCAAGTAAAAAACAAAACTTCACAGCCGCACATTGTGAGAATCTGTCATTTCTTTGTGTCACGAGTGCACCACAAACACACACAAACACACACACACACACACACACACACACACACACACACACACAGTTTGTGAGAATCTGTCATTTCTTTGTGTCACGAGTGCACCACAAACACAAACAAACACAAACAAACACACACAAACAAACACAAACAAACACAAACACACTCACACACACACACACACACACACACACACACACACACACACACACGCACACACACACACACACACACACACACACACACACACACACACACACCTACACTCACTCACTCACTCACTCACTCACTCTAGATTTTTACAGTTTGTTGTTAATTTTTTATTTTTCCTCTTTTTAAAACCTAGTTTACTTAATTTATTTTAATTGCATGTATGATTAAACTATTTTAGTCATATATAAAAATGAATAACCTTAATAATGGATGTTTAATTTATAAAATGTTTATATATTTAGTAATTTTAGATTTTTTTAGTTTTAAAAATGTATACTTTACAATCATTAAAATAATTAAAAGTTTTTCATTTATAACTCCTTTTTATTAATTTTATACTGATTATACAGTATTTATCTCTATGCCTAATGGCACATGCGACATATGCGGGCAATCGGAATTAAATATTTAAATTTATAAATGTGTTAAAAAAAGTTTAGAAAATGATTCAGATACATTAAAAAATTAATAAAATATAACAATTTCGATAACAGTAAAATAAATTTATTTTTAGAAAGATCTGAAGAATTACAAGCTTTTATTTATATAATCGGAAATGATGAAAGTGCCCAGTCACTAAATTGTTATCAGCAGAAAAATTTGGCATTCGTAGGTTATCTTATAACCTTTACTAACAAAGAGAAGATAGAATATTTGAATAATCAAAATTATGGAAAAACGAAATGACTTTATAATAGGATACCCGATTTGTTTACAAATTACAAAACAATACAAAAAAATTAAAAGTTAGATAAAAAGTATTGCAAAGCAACTTCATAAACATATCATAGAATTAAAAATAAAAATTTCTACCTTATGTTTAAACAAGTATGACATTTTTCCATAAAACCATTACAAGTTTTACGATAGGATTCTTATGTTTTTCAATGCAGACGTAACAGGCCATGCCCCTCCTTTCTCCCCACTCTGACAGACAAATGCTCTAGTCATTTAAGTACAAAGGAAATTTAAGTTAAACAATAGTCAGTGTGTCCATTGTTAAATTTATAAACAAATTATGGCAAATTGAAATATGATACTCTGCTTTTTTTTTTAATCAAATGAGATCGCATTACAAAATATTGGAAAAAAAACAAAAACGATAGAAAAATAGGAATTTTTGCAGTTAGGAGAAAACATTTGAAGGATTTTGATAAAATATTTCTTCAAATCCGATAACTAATAAAAAAAAAATAAATTATAGATAATTTATGCAAATTAATGTATCAAATTGATAACGTATGACCGAAGATAATTACAGATGGTACGTGTCAGGTGCCAGGTTAATGTATTGCTATGAAATTTTTAGGATACGAATTCACAATTTTTTTTTTAATTCAAGTTTTATGACAATTTTTTTTTTTTTTTTTTTGGATCAGGAATCCCAAAATAAAAAAATTCTTGAGAATCTAGAATGAGATTTTCTTGTAAACCTTGAGATTGGAATCTCAAACAAAATCACTATTTTTGTGCAAAAATGTGATCTCATAACATATTGGATCTAAAGCCATTCAGGTAAGTTAAAACGAAACATTTTTGTGAAGTTATGTATGATTTTTGTTCGAGAGAGATCTTACAAGGGGAGGCCACAACCTCTGTCCAACCGATTTCAGTCAGCTTTAACATACAGGTTGGGGGCCATTGAAAAATAACTAGTGTAAAAGGGTTTAGGTCACTATGCCTTTGTTTTTTAAAAATTAAGTCAAAAATATCATGAAGCCGGATCGTGCTGTGTATATACCTAAAAAATTGCAACTATTTCAACCAAAACTGCAGCATAGCGGTTAAGCCACTTGCCTCAGAACTGAATGTTGTCAGTTCGAGTCTCCCTTACATGCCTTTTTTTTCAAGTGAATAAATTAAAATATTACTAACAATAAAACTTCAGTAAAATCAAATCTTTTTTGCGATACTTACATTTGACAAAATCACTCTTTAATTATTGTCCGATTTTTTTTTTCTCACTTTATGTCACTCATTCTCACTCTCTAATTGTCATAATTCACTGTGCATCGGGTGATAAGTACAGATAGGCCTCAATTAGTGCAAATTCGATTAGTGCGACTTATAAAATTGATACCGTTTTTCGGTTAGTGTGAGAAAATATTCAATTAGTGCAAGTTGTAAACACAGACCAGTCTTACTAACAAAGCTCCTTTTATGATGTCAATTAACAAATTACCGTTAATTTTCGGTTAGTAAAACCGGACGAGGAGCAGTCCAAGAACAGTCACACGATTTTGAAGGGGTGAAACATCAGAAAGATGGGCTTTTTGCCGTTAACTGTTTAACATTACTGTACTATTATTTAGCTTTGCTATCGTATACATACAGTAGAGTACAGAATTTTCTCTTTTAAAAAGTATCGAAATGGATAAAAGGAAGAACACTTTTGATGATAAAACAGGAAACGAAAAAAAGAGAAGTGATTACGCTACAGCAAAAAATGGATGTGATTGAGCGACATAAAAGCATTCTTTGTTAAATTTTTTTAAATAAAGATATTTTTACAAATTTATTTGCCTATTATATTGCTGTACTACCGATATTATTTATTTTCTTTTGTTTATTATCTGATTTCTTTATTTAAAATAAAACTTGTGAAAAAAATTTGTTTTTGTTATCTTTTGGTGTCGTATTCTGCTAATAAACAAATAGAAAACTTGTTAAAAATTTCTCATTGGTTCATTAACTTCGCTTATTAATGCTATCTGGAACTAATTTACTGATTCAATAAAGTTGCAATGCTTAATTGCAAATCGGCCTATTCACTCAATTCTCGACCCAGAATTGGCGGCCAGGCGGCGCTCAACTTCCGCTTTCGATTCGCTATTTTAGTTTTGATTTGGCGGTTGGTTTGATGATGATATGAGACGCAATTCCTGGTAAGTTATTAATTTAGATGATGAACAATGATGTAAAATATGAAAATAAATATTTACAATAAACTTAACACTAACTGTTTAGGAGTTATTCATTGTGAAGTTAGCTAATGGCCGGAATCTCACAAAGCAAGAACCAATTACCATATTTTCCATAGAGTTAATACTTCGAATAGTGCGAGAAATTCGTGGAACCAATTATTCGCACTAATCGAGGCCTACCTGTAATACATAATATAATATTAGGTTGTTCCTAATGTTTTTTTTGCGATCTGCGTGCAGATACGTTTAATAACTTTCGTACTTTTACAAACTTTTAAACTTTTTAACCGTGTGTTTGTTTATTTTAAATTTGTTTGGTTTTGTGTTTTCATTTAAATCATTCTAGAACTCTGAAATCTTTTATAAGAAAGAATGAATAACGAACAAATCGTTATGATTTGGAACCTGAAGATGGCAGAAATGCCGAAAGCATTAGTTCCGTGAATAAATGATGTTTATTGAATTATTTTCTACTGCGTACAGTGCTGTCCTTTTATTATTTTTTATTATTATGTTTTAGAGAGTATAAGCAGTTAGTCTGATTATGGATAATAACTTTCGTTTTTTACAACTTTTCAATGCGAACAAAACATATTCTACGATAGCTAGGATGGCAAATGAAGAGAATTACAACAATACCTAATTGTGTAAGACATAAGATTACATGTTTATATAAAATAAATATTTGTCTCACTGCTCACCAGCAAGTACGTTGTGAATCATTGAAAGTAGTAGAAGTAAATTTCGGAACAGGAATATGAGTAGAATATTACATGTTGCAATCAATCAAGCAGTTTATGACAATTATTACCCGATGCACATGAATTACGACAGAGTGAGAGTGAGTGAGTGAGATAAAGAAAAGAAAGAGATCAAACAATAATTGAAGAGAGATTTTATCAAATATAAGTATGACAAAAGAAAATTTGATTTTACCCGAAGTTTTATTGCTAGTAATATTTTAATTTATTCACTTGAAAAAAAAGGCACTTAAGGGAGACTCGAACTCACAACATTCAGTTGCAGAAGTAAGTGGCTTAACTGCTACCTGCAGTTTTGGTTGAAATAGTTGCAATTTTTTAGGTATAAGCAGTGCGATTTGGCATCATGATATTTGACTATGATTTTTTAAAAACGAAGGTGTAGTGACCTAAATCCTTTTACACGAGTTACTTTTCGATGGCCCGCAACCTGTTTGTTAAAGCTGATCGAAATTGGTTGGATGGAGATTATTTCCTTCCCTTGTTAGTGAAATCACAAATACAATTGAAAAGTATATCTTCATTTTTACATATACTTTATGTACCTGAATTTATCAGATAATAAGTAAATATAATTAATATTTATGGTAGTGTATAAGTATGGAAAAATAACAATAGAAGCATTGCGAGAATATTTTCCAATAAAAGTATACAGTAATCTCTCTGAATTTAAAATATTCTTGCATTTATTTTTGCATTTTTGCTATTTATTATTATTCATTAGTCATTGGTGAATCTACCTCATGTGAATATTGGTGTTTACTTCGAGAATGATGATGTATAGTCTTTGTGAGGGCTGTTACAAATCAAATCGTCTAATGTTAATAATGAACTATAGATTGCTATCTTAGAATTAATATAGTTTGTCTATAGAGTTATGCCAATCATACAGATTGAAGATCAGCTACTCTAAATTTTTCTTTCGTCATTAGACATACTATTTCCTGACAAATGATCATAGGCCCTATAGGTTAAAAAGTTAAAATTTAGTTTTGTTTTCTTTGGTGAAAGAAAACAAAACTAAATTTCACAATATGGCAAATCTAATGATTGAAATTTATGATGATGGGGAGATATAAGAAAAATAATTTAGATCTCACTTGTCAGTGGATGCCGATTGCACAAGAGGGGTACATCTGGAACAAAAGGAGGCATATATATCTAGCTGTGGATGAAATTGAAATGATGATGATGAATGCAGTTCAGTTATGGATATAATTATAATGATTGTAAAGCATGGAAAAAGTAGTACTTAACAAGAGAGTTCAACCTTTAGGTCAAAGTTCACAAAAGGATTAGAGGTCAAAAATAGTATATACACAGTATATATACTTTTTTATATGAATCTTTAACACTAGTGGATCTGCGGATTTTTTATTTAATTACCTGTTAATGGAGATGAATCTAATTAAATTAATAATGAATTTTAATGCTTTTTGATGATGAAATAATATAGTTTTTTCAGCAATTTAAATTCCTTTTAGTGAAAAAAAATTATTATTATTTGATATAGGAATTTTACTATAATTTGCTCTGGTACTTAGCAATTTTCAGTAAACTGGATTTGGCAACACCACCTGTAAATATGAATTGCATTATTTCACTCTTTCACTTGATTAAATACTACATAGTTCAACACATCTTTGATCCTTTACAGTGCTTTGCATTATTGTCATACTGAATCATGGGAAATAAAAATTGACTTCACTTTAAAATTTATTGAAACATATCTTTGCATAAATATTCAGATAATATAAATCAGAATGCTTATAATATATAGTTCATCAAAAATTTTGAAAAATAGTATTTCATTTAGAATTGTTACAAAACTAGAAAGATAAGAAAATTATGAAAATTGAAGCATTGGAAAGTGGCCTTTACATCGATTTGGCTGATTTTTTTTTAGAGGTTGCGTTCTGGGTAACATTTACTTTTGCCAGATATTAACGTCGAAATACCAATGGTTCCTCAGGAAAAAAAGATTTTAGAATTTTGAAAAATAATTTTTTCTCGGGAACCGTTGTTGCAAAATATATGAAATTAGGTTATGGTATAGAGATGCACAGGATCTATAACTGGTAATTTTTTTGTGGTTCTCACTCTACAAGAAATGTGGAAAATAACAAAAAAGTTTAAAAAATAAAAATATATCTTTCTTTGGAGGGCAATCGCCATTTTTTTGTCAAATATTCCTCATATCCTCCCCTATAATATATATTAACTTCAAAATTTTCTGATTGGTATAACATATTCATATTTGTAATATTTTACATTCACAGTGAATTTTCTCGAAACTTGAAAACATCGGTTCTTGGCATCGAGCCAACACTGATAGATTAGAATTTCTTATGTAAACTTCGTTACTGTCAGTGTCATTATTGTACAAGGGGATTCTATAAACACCTGTTTCCCATCCTGCGTAATATTTATCCTTGACGTTCTTTAATGCTTGGAACACTGTTGGTCCTCTTCTGAAAGCTGGCTTAGTTCTCGTTTTCTTTAGAATGCTCTCTATTGTTCTTAGGCCTTGCATGGAATCCGGTAAAGTTTTCGTAATGTGAAGTTGCTCGTTGGTTCAGACTGGGGGCTTGTTGGTTAGCTGTGTTCCTCTCAGTTCCATCCTCCATTCTCAATTTCTTCTCTATCTCCACTATTATTTTCTGCATCAAATGTCCTCCGTATCCGTGCTATGCCGCTATGTCTTTGATTTTAATAATTTCTTCTTTCCTTAGGTCATTGTCATTACAATGTGTGAAGGCTCTCTTTGCGTAAGATCTCAAAGCACCTTCTTGTAAGACTATTTATCGTCCGACCATTTAGGGATTATCACAGGTGTGGCCTCCGGTTTCCAAAAACAGTTGTTTTTATAACAGTATATACGACCTGAATTCGGACATCCAAAAAGTGTATATCAGTGTTTTCTATCTGTTCAATATTAAGTTTAAGCCCGTATGCATCATTATTAAATGACTCTAGTAGCTCCTGCGAATAGTTCTCCTTTCCCAAATGATAAAAATATCATCCACATACCTGGTGTAGAGTTTAGCTTGTTTATTACAGAGTCTAGTTTAACTTCCTCTATGAATCGTATGACCAGCTCAGCCACCTCTCCCGCTAACGGACTCCCGGAGATCAGAAATGCTTTGAGAAATATGTTGTAATGGTTTTAAAATTATCATTAACTAAATATAATTTTTATAATGTCTCTTAGAAAGAAAATTATAGATGTACTGTACAGTGAGTGATTGGTTAACGAACATAATCCGTTCAAAGACAATGTTTGTTATCCGAATTGTTCATTAACCGATCATCGATTTACCATAGGTTTTTATGGGAATTTGATTAATTCGTTCTGGAGACCCAAAAAATAAAAAATTATATAATTTCTTACTACATTTATTTATATGTAATAACAAAATATGTACATATATAGTCTTGAATTTTCATCTATTATATTTATTTTCCGTTAAAGAATCTGTCCAATGTCAATTATTTTCTCTCTCTTCTTCATGATTTTTTTATAAGTGATTAATAGCATTGTCGTGGTAGAGATTCCCAAGCTTATTGACATCAACCTGGTATGGGTGCATTCTAAGACCAAAATGTTATAAAATCTCTTTTACCTCCTTTAATAAATCTTTGATTTGTTTTGTCTCTGAGTTCATTTTAATCAGGAAAAACTACTGATTTCCCATCCTTACCCATATATCCACAAATGCGCAAGGCCTAAGCCTGTCATTCTGTTAGGTTAGTCAAGCCGCCTATATCTTTGTGAGATATTTTTATCTGACAGCGACGACTTATAGAGCTAATCACAGGCTGGCCAATATCCATGATGGGGTCAGCCAGATTTTTGAAGGATGGGATTCAACAGGCCAGGCCCAGACCTCTCCTGAAAAATTGGAAGAGTGGGACCTGGATCCTCCAGGATGGTAAGCCACAGCTTTACTACGAGGCCATCCGGTTGACCTGTCATCCGTTAGTTTGCAGATCCCACAGTTTATTCTGTGAAGTGTTCGTTATCTGAATTTGTGTTCGTTATCCTAACATAAAAATATTTCACAAAAGTATTCGTTATCCGAACAATTTGTTAACCAATCACCCACTGTATATAATAATGATGATTTCCCTTATTTTTTTAAAATAGATTTTAACTTAAAAATTTAGATGTTTCAATTTATCAGAGAAACAAAACAACCAAAACCACATTTGATGATTGACACTGTAATTGCTGTCTTAGATTGTCGTATTGTTCTAATACTTAAAAGTTGGGGATTGGCTTATGCATAAGTTTCACATTTATACCAATTTTCAAATTCTAAAGTGGGAGGACACCTTATACATGATCAGCTTATGAGTATATACTGTGTTTTTATTTATATATCAATTATGGTTCTTTCAAAATAATCCTCTTTAGCTTTTAAAAAATGTTTCTACTGTTGAGGAATTCATTGTTAGTGCATTTTCAACTACTGTATATACTCGAATATAAGCCGATCCATGTATAAGCCAACCCCCCGACATCAGTGTTTGAAAATCGGTAAAAATGTATAACCCATGTATAAGCTTACCCCAGACTTTAGCACATGAAATTTGATAAAAATTTGAAAACAATAAATTACATGAATTTTGATTTTTAGTTACCAATATATTAATGCCATTTGCCAAAATAAATATTTTATTGAAACTTTAAATATATATATATATAATAAATTATAATAATATAGACATCAATAAGTCAATTTAAAAAGTAAAATTTTATTTTACTATAATCTATATATAAAATAAATTATTATAATATAGACACCAATATATCAATTTAAAAGGTACAATTTTACTTTACCTGAAGCTATTGAGCATGTCGCGCTGCCGACTCCAATCTGCGTTTGTATAAGTGCATCAGATAGGCAATGCCACTCTGCCTGATGCGCCATGACGCAGAAATTCTTTACAATAATTCAGCTAAAGTGATTCACTGCAGTGCGCCTGCATAAGATTCTTGGATTATTGTCGAGAATTTCTGCATCACAGTGCATCAGGCAGTGCGGCAGCACAACGCGCTCAATCGCAAGAGGTAAAGTAAAATTTTACTCCAAAGCGAGATTGATATTGGAGAATGACATTATCATTAAGATCATGTATCTTCAGAAAATAACAAGTTAACGAATAATAATAAATTTTTATAATTTACATAAAAATATTTTCTTATTATTGTTGTTATTGAATAATTGTTTTCTAAAAAAAGTTCATATTATCACAGTAAAAATTCCATTAGATTACTTCTATGTCACTGGCTTCCAAGAAAACGTTTGAAGTTTCGTTTTCCCTATAGTTGACTTGAGTTTGTATTCAAATCTTTGATCATATTTTAAAATGAGTGGATCACCCTAACAATGATAATTACCTAGCCTAATTAGATCCCTCATTTATTCAACTTTTTGCTTTATTCCACTTTTTCTCATATAGCTCTCATAATCAAGCTTTCACTATATATAAGATTTCTTTTTCAATATTGATTTTTTTGAAAACTTGAGTTTTCAAGAATTTATATACCAATAATTTTCTTCATCTTAACGCTATGTTGTTTCTTTCCAATACAATAATTACAATATACAATAATTCCCTTACTTACATCTTTAATTTGTTTTAAAAATTTCTATGTAAATTGAAAATTGCATTAAATCCAATAATGTTTAAATTTTATTTATTCAAATATATATATTAGTAAACACAATTGCTAGATAAAATTAATGAACATATGGCATTAAATTTATATACATAAGTGATATTTTTTAAAAAATTAAATTGCTTAATAAACTTGTTGTTCACATTTTGTAGAAATTAATACAAATAAAACTTATGCATCTACATATCTCAGAAATCATATAAATATAGGAATTATTGTATAATGCATTTAATCTTTAACTAATATGTAATTATGCTAATTTTCTGTAAATTAATTCATAAAATAAAATGCAAATATAATGTGATGTATAATTTAATAATTTAAATAACAATTTTTTTATTTATATTTATTTACTTTAAGATAGAATTAAACATTTTATCATGGCATTGCAGCTAAGTTAATTTGATACATATCTTTATTTCAGTATTTTATATTATATAATATATGCAAGAATGGGGACTCCAGCCAAACGTAAGTGTCTTACTCTGGCAACTAAGTTAGAAATTATAAAAACCATAGATGAGGGAAAGTTATCAAAATCAGAAATTGGAAGACAATATAAATTATCATCATCATCTCTTTTTACTATTTTAAAAAATCGTGATAAAATACAATCAACAGTGCTAGAAGGAAGAAAGTCAGCTCAACACAAGAGAGTTAGAAATGCTGGACATGAAGATTTAGAAACTGTTCTATTTAAATGGGTATGTGAAACCAAAGAGGCTGGGATTCCAGTTACTGGTCCTATGATTCAAAATAAAGCAGACGAACTTGCTTTAAAGCTGAATATCTCAAACTTTAAATGTTCCAATGGATGGCTTTATCGATTTAAACAGAGGAGAGGAATTACTACATACAAAGTTTCAGGAGATAGTGGAACTGTTGATCAAAAAACTATTGATGAATGGAAGTCTGTACTTCAGATAATTATAAAAAACTATAAGCAATGTAATGTGTATAATGCTGATGAACATAATTTAAATTATAACTTTCCTCCAGAGTCTAGTCTACAAGAATTTAATGAGAAAGATGAAAAATTAAATAAAAAATATTTAAAAATTTTACTATGTACTAATATGGATGGTAGTGATAAAAGAAAACCATTCATTATTGGAAAATTTGCTCTTCCCCAAGATATAGAAAATAGTCAGTTTTCATATAGGTATGAAGAAAATTCTCATGCATGTATGACATCAGATCTTTTTAAACAGTGGTTAAAGGAATTTGATGTGGAAATAGGATCTGAAAATAGAAAAATTGTTCTTTTTATTGACCAATGTTCAGCACATCCTATAATCCATTTACAAAATATAGAACTTATTTTCTTTCCTAAAAATTCATCAAGTTTACTACAACCATTAGAACAAGGAATATTTCATTTTTTCAAGCTTGAGTTTAGGAGAAGACTAGTTAATAAATTTATAAAATGTTTAGCTAGGTCAAATGGTAAAGCAACAAAATGGGATTTAGTGGATGCAATAAATACTATTGTGTTATGTTGGAATTCCATTACTGCTCAGCACATTGCTGTTTGTTTCAATCGTGCAGGATTTATTGTTAATACTAACAAAAATGAATCAGAAAAAGAAATTCCATTTAATGATGATCCATATGAAGAATCTGAAATAATCACAGCAGACCAGTATGAATCTAATGAAAATGTAGAATCTGATAATCTTAAGCAAAATACTGAAAAATTTTTAGAAGAAAATTTATCATTTGAAGAGGAACAATCTAATTTTGAAGAAAATAACGAAAATTTATCAAACAATCATGAACAGCAACTAACATTTCCTAAACAAGAAGATGTGTTAGAAGCATTGAATGTTCTTCATAGAGTATTTTGGGCATCAAATACAGTTGATCATGAAATAGTACAAAAATTCCATGCAGTTGGAAATTGGATTCTTTCTCAAATAAAAAAGAATAAATAAATTATACTTTATTTTATATAGTTATATATTTTGCATTTTAATTATCTTTCATAATAAATACTAACTTTTTATATATTTATTACATTCCAGTATACAGTAACTTCCTCTTAATCAACCACATTTTTATCAAACTATGAAAGGAGATTAAAATAAAAAGAACAAATCATTTGGAAAGAAAGAAAATGTAATAAGATGCATTTGCTAGAAACTATGATAAGGTACAGATAGTTTCTGACTTTATGAATTAATTTGGATCTGGAAATTACTTGTAAAGAACTTGTAAACCAAGAATCAATTTCTCATAAGCAATATTAAAATCAAGGGTTCCATTCTTACCAATAAAATTTGGCCAAAATAAAATTAAGAAAAGGCAAACAATACTTAATGATTTCTTTATATAAATAAATCATTAATTAATGAAAATATAATCTTCAGATCAGACACATTATAATAATAAATTATTTATAACAGTTAAATGTTGAAGAATTTTTATTTTTTATTATTATTAACAGATAA
>AYEL01077152.1:0-28436 GCA_000484575.1 Olivierus martensii
TTTTTTGAGAGGATTTACTTTGGAATTCTATAACTATGTCCGTCTATATGTCTTTTTTGCAATGATGACTCAAACCACATGTCAATGGCATTGTCTGGCATTTTTGTCACCATTTAATGTTCAATGAATCGACTCAAAAACAGTACACACGCAAAGAATATCAAGGTTGATGACAAGATCGAAATACGGACCGAAAAAGTCGTTCTCTTAATACCTGCTGCTTACGATAGTTTGGTATTCGTCTGAAGCTAGGTTTTGGTTTGGTTTTGAATTCGGGCGTGCCGAGCCAAGGAAGATATTTTCTTTGATTTCGATTATTGAAATAGGAAATTTTTCAAAAATTTACTTTTATAATGCCTTATCTTGGGTTAACCCAAGATAAAGCACAATGAAGAGCTGTGGCAAAATTTTAATTATTGAATTAATTTCAATATTTTCATTAAATTCCAATAAAAGTCGATTAAAAATAAAAAAATACATCATCTCACGTTAATCCAATGTTTAGAAGTCAAAAACGTGAGCTTTCTACCGATTCTAGACTGAAAATCAAACTTCCCAAACAAAATTTTAGGTCAAAATTTCCCGCAAAATTTTTGTGGAAAAAAAGCTGTGAAAATTATCAATATTAGATTATTTTTAATGATATAAGCATTATCTAGCAAAATTCTACCAATTTACTGAAAGGATTTAATGTAAATTAAATAAATGTTTGTAATTCCTGCAATTATAAACATATATTTATAATTGTTTTTATTGGCTAAATTTGGTGCAATTACTGGTTCGTTACACACAAACTTATATAATTTATATTACTTTTAATAGAATATATTTTTATTAATTGATTACTATTGTGAAAATACGTTTATTTAAAAGGATTAAAAATAAAAAAAAAACATTACGTCACGTATGATATAAAACTATTACCAGATTTTACGTTATCACAATACGAGGGCACCATTGGAAAATACATTTTTATTAAATGTAAACCTATAGTTATATATGAAAAGCCTACAGAAAAAATGTTATCGAAAGGGAATAAATCCTTCTTCTGACAAAAATAATTTCGTCGGAAAACGGCATTTAGGCTTATTCAAGGAGGTGACTGACTGAATTTGTTTACCTCAAAAAGAAATCTAGTGCGTGTTTGCCAATGCAACACAATCAAACAAGTTAATTTCCTTGTAAGAGTAAACCTCTTTATTTTCTTTTTTTGAAAGGAAATTTATTAAATTATATGCATATATTTTATCATCTCGTTTTTAAATGAATAAGTACACTTTGACGGCTACAGAAGACGAAATCCGGCAGCCAATAAGAGAGAGTTTGGAGAAAACATGGCGGTCGGGATCGAATGTAAACAAAGCGATTCGTTTAGGCACTCAGCTATCATAATAAAAACATTAAACAATATTGTGATAAATTTAAAGCATACAGGGAAGAAATTTGTCCTAAAGGTTCAGATTTTAAATATAATTAGGGCTACGGCCTTCTTTATAATATCGGAGTCCCTAGAATCAGCTGTTTGCATTAGTCAGTGGACAAATAGTTACCACCTGTTTGTAAGCGGTAGCCAAAATGGAAATTCTGGTAGCAATTGGCTACTTGGGTAAGCGGTAGCCAAAATGGAAATCTTGGCTACCGGGTTTGTCGAGCCCTGTGTATATATGTTTGGGTAAAATATCGAGTTTATGGTAAAAATTAAAAAAATTAAACATGAAAAATATTGTTTATCGTCAATAAAATTATACAATTTAATATAATTGAAAATATTATGTCTTTAATTGTAACATCTAAATATTTAGAGAGATGGAATAAACATGATAAGCACTACAGCACACTACTACTGGCAAAACCTGCATATAAACAACAATGGAACTGTGCAATGACAGTATCACATTACATTAATAGTTTGCATCTCACTATCACATGCCTATGCTTGCACAAGCAGCAAGTAGCTAGCGTTCTTCACTCTCATAAGTGCTACAAAATAGATTATTATTATTATTTTTATACAAATTAAGAGAATTTTATAGAACTGTTGATGATAAAATTAAATATTACAAGCAAATATAAATATATTTATTAATTTATTTATATATCAAGAAAAATTTGGGTTGCTGCAGTTCTGCAGTGCCTATACATGAGCTGCCACTGGTAAAACCAGAGATGCATTGCTTCCACTTTTCAGTTGCCATTTTGATTTTTCCAATTTCTTAGCAAATAATGAGTTTCTGCTACAAATCCTGTCATTCTGTATTGTAGTATGGCATGCTTTTTTATGAATGTTTAGCATTTATTAATTTTAATTAAGGTTCATATTTTCAATTTTTTTGATACTTCAGTACTTGAATTGAATCTTTGATAATTCATATTTGAAAAAAACTCAAACTCAGAAACTCATTAAGTGAGAACTTGTAAACCAAGAATTTCCTGTATATCAAATAGCAATATAATTCTTATGAAGAATGGAATAATTTTGCTTCAAAAAATAGAATATAAATCAAAAAGACAAATGATTATTATTAATTAAACATTTACTTAGATTAAAAAAATTGATAAATGTATACAACAATAATACATAAAATTTTTATTTAATTTACAATCTATAAATGGTATTTTGCATGTTTTCAGAATAACTGGCAATTTGTTTGTACATCAGGATAAACTCATAGGCCAGTTAATTGGGAATTTATTGCATAATTTGTTATGTTATTGGGAGTTGCTTGCAAAAAATAGAAAGATAAAATTTCTTAAATAATGAAAATTATTTTTTGAAATGAGTTAAAAAAATTTTGATAATATATATCATTATTTAAAACACAAAAGTATAATTACTTAATCAATATACACATACAGCAGGAGATAAAATTCTGTTTATTAAACAGAATTTTATCTCCTGCTGTATGTGTATATATTTTTTACACAAAATACTCTCAGCCTGTTTTGACTCTGAAGTTACTAAAAAAATTTTAATTTTATAGGAAAAAGAATAAATGTGCACAATAAATAAATAGAAATTAATATCAGACATAAAAATTATTTAAACTTTAAAAACTATGTATAATTATTAAAATAAAAATTTTATGTTTTAACTCTTACTTTAAAGCATAGATTAAATCCTCTTCCTTAATGATATCACCTCTTCCAATATTTATAAAAACTGGTTTCTATCATTTTAAAATATATATAATTATAAAAATATTATTTATAATTCAAAAACTGTTTTATAATAGTTTAAAAAAACACAAAAAAACATTTTAAATAAACTATTATATATTAATTGACTAACATATCTATACTCAAGATCTTGAGTATAGATAGAATGGATCTAAATGTAATCATTCTGCCACTAATACATTTAGATCCATTCTGTCATTAATGATTACATTTGGCTAAATTCTGTTATTAGGCAGAATGATTAACATTTGGTAAAAACAAAAAAACACTAGGCAGAAAATAGTTTTATTCAACTAAAAGAAAATTTTTATCACCAGTAACCTATGGCATACCTAAGTAATGATTAGTGGGAGGGTATTAATGACAAATTTGCCAATTGGGCATTCAACTAAATAAAATTTGCTAATAAGTATTAACTTTCAATTCTTTATATAAAAATATAAAGATTTTGAACCTTATTTTTTCAGCATGTAATCAAGAAAAAATTTCAGAAAGACTTCTCATATAATTCATGATTTAATTATTAAAAATTTAAAAATATTTATTTTTAAATTGAAGAAAAAATTTAGAAATGTAACTGTATAAAGTATAAAAATATAAATGACTGTATAAAATATAAATGTAGAATACATAATAAAATGCAAAATTTCTTTGTCATATATCCTTCAGTTAAAATCGACATTTTTCAGAAATCATTCACTTTTATTGTTTGATTTAATATTTTTATAAATTCAAATAGTAATTAAACTATAACAACTCCATTATATTATTATTTTAGTGGAAACTGAAAATGATATTTTAACATGGTTATCAATTGCAGTTTGCTATGGGTCAACCTGTTTTAGATTAAAGCATTCCTAAAAAATTCTCATATATCAGACTAAATTATCATTAACCATCATTAAAAAATGTTACGTATTCCTGAGCTCGAAAAATGCCAATCATATTTCAATGAAATAAACAAAATTATTATCCAATATATCTAAATGACAACAAAATTACTTAAATAAATAGCATTAGTTATTATAAAACAAGCTTAAAATGCAATTTTCTTAGAGAAAGTCCATAATAAAAAGGCCAGCTGCTGGCCCGAAACTGTTATATAGACTTCCATTTGCACAACAGTATTACTGTATGATGTTGCTGTTGTGCAAATGGAAGTCTATAACAGTTTAATTTGGTGTTATTCAAGTTTAATTCTTAAGTTCCATATTTACAAATGCTTTTAAAGAAACCTGGAACCTGCCCATCAATCCCCATCCTTGAATACCTGTTTTCTACCATTATCCAATCATTTGTTACTAATTAATTCTATTTCATTCTAATCCTTACTGTAGGTCTCACATCCATGTAGTGATTAGCGGGACTATAGAGTTAGGGATTGAAAAGCTAGATTTGGATCTGGAATTCTTGAATTTCTCAAGGAGTGAACAGAAACTCGATTCTGGTTTTCTAATAGAAATTCAAAGCATTTCTATGCATTCAATCAATTTTTGGCATCTGTTAGCAGATCCAATCATGCATAATGTGGACAGTCAGTAATTTATCTCATGAATGGCCTTGCTGTTTACTAATTCCTGAGAGGAAAGCTGCATAACATTAGAAAGAAATAAAATATATCCAAATGTTAATATCTTGTTCTTTAACAATTTTATAAAATATTTAATGTAAGAAATCAATCATAATAATTCACTATGAACATTAATCAAAAACCAATGATATAATATAGTATTAAATGTTTCATCATGAACACAATAAAAAATAAATAAAATCATATAAATTCAAAAAGTAATGCAATTTCCCTAACTAATTGAAAAAGTGACATTGCTATTTGTTTACTATATTGCCATTGATAAACAGTTAGCTAACCATCTGGAATATTTGAGTTCAGTTAGGAAGCCTACATCTACAGATTTCTTCTATAGGGGTTTGGATCTGGGCTGATGAACTTCAGTCATCACTTTACAACTGACCCCATTACAGAATTATCCAGATTACCTAGATTTAAATGTATTGGCTTTCAACCCAGAAGACACAGGATTGAATCTAGATTCCAATCTACTGGAAACTTTAAATGAAGATTCATAGTGTAAAAAATGATAAACAATAATATTGGAATCTTTTAAATTCCACTAAATTAATGTAAATGCATTGGCTTTCAACCCAGAAGACACGGGATTGAATCTAGATTCCAATCTACTGGAAACTTTAAATGAAGGTTCATAGTGTAAAAAATGATAAACAATAATATTGGAATCTTTTAAATTCCACTAAATTAACAAGACCTTATTCAACTTTTTGAAACATTTAATCATTACAAATTTTTCATAAAACTGGAGGAATGGATCATAAATTGAGTTTTGATTCAAATTATATTAGCTCATAAAATCAGGGTGTCTTTTATCAGGTTTTCATAAACCAGAGTTGACCTGTATTTTGGCTACCACATTTTTAGCTGACTACAAGAATTTTGACATTTTAGATCTCACATGCTATTGCTCAAAGAATTTTAGTGACTATGCAGATTTTAGAGGGTTTGGCAATAGGGAGTGATTTTATTGGTAATTAATAATTATTAGTCATGTTATCAGTTAATAATATAATCTTTGTCTTTCAAAATAAAAATAATTTAGTTAAATTTATGTTATTGATTGGTATTAATTTTTTCTTATATATTGTAGATTGAAGAGATGTACATTATGCAATCTATTCTCAGCTGGTTTATTAAATTTTACCAACTTAATTTCTAAATAAAGAGTGTAGGGTCACACTCCAGTAACTAATACTGTATATGTTACTAGTGATGAAAATATTCCTTTAGTTGTAATAAAATTTTTTTCTACCTAGTAATGTTGATATTTATTTTTCTCATATTCAAATTTTTAGTAAATGATTATCATATTGATTTATTTTGCTCATAAAATCAGAGTATTTTTTATCAGGCTTTCGTAAATCAGAGTTTACATGTATTTTGGCTCCCACATTTTCAGCTGACTACAAGAATTTTGTTGTTTTAGATCTCACATGCTATTGCTCAAAGAGTTTTGCATAAAATTATACATATATAAAATAAAATTAAACATATATAAATATTAAGTTCATTGATTAAATAATATGTTTCCATTTAAAAAAATTTTAAACTTTAATATATATATAATTACCAAACTACCTTTAAACATTTTTGTAAAACATTTCCATTTAATAATCCTCTTGTTTCTGATGTGCTTGGTAATACATTACAAAGATAATCACATTCCATTAATAAATCTGAAATATCTGTAACAATTCTACAAAAAATTAACAATTTACTTTTTATATTGTTAAAAAAATATTTAATACTTAGGAATTTTAACTTTACTTATCAAAATCTCCAAATTCTTCAATAGATCTTGGACGCTTTGCAAAACCATAAATAGTTGAGCCTCTCTGTTTCAGAAATTTTGCAACTATATAAAAAATAGAAAAATTTTTATAATTCATAAGTGGCATAGTTTATATTGAGAATCTAATGATATCAAAAACTGCTTACATCTTTAATTAATTCATTAATTATTTAACAAGTTCAATATCATTATAACAAGTCTACTTTCATATTATAGTTATAGTAGCACAGTTTGTTCCCAATTGAACAAAAATATTTTTACATCTTTAGAAAGACAATAAAAAACGTAATAAATTGTAAAATTATCAAAAATTTATAATGAAAATTAAGCAAGATTTCACTTTTTTAATTTTTTAATTAATTAGGTTTAATTTGTAAACAATCACAGACCATTAACATCAAATATTCCACTAAAGGGGCTGGGATTTTAATAAAAATTCCAGATATCGAGAGTTGAAGGCTAGGATTTCAATAAAAATTCAAGTTATCGAGAGTTGACTGTATTTACAATTTTGTATCCAACTCATTATCTACAGGGGGGCGAAATGCGAGGAGCCACTTTTCTGTAAACCCTAATGATATGCAGTATTACACAGAAGTAATTAATTAATTGTTATTAGACAATATACCTCTGGATCCTATGGTGCCAACTCCTAATATTCCAACTGTTAAATTTTGTAGTATACGTCCCTTTTCTTTTTCTACACGAATCCTAAATTTAAATGAAACATATCAATCAATTTTAACATAAATAATAAAAAATTATTATTAAATTCACTTTTATATAAATAACTGAAAATATCTTAAAGCATCACAAAAAAGCATAAAAAGATTCCAGCTAAAAGCTAGTATTACATATTAAAAAATAGTTTCAGTTTTGATTTTGCAATAATTCGATCTGTTACATGAGAAGTTTAAAATTCAATAAACAACAAATCTTTTCTCTTCTAATAAATAAGAAAACCATAACATGATATAACTGTACTAGCAAAACAAGTCACAATTTATTGAAAAATTTTTTCACCATCTCAACAGTCAAGTATTCAATAATCAATTTTTTGTAAAAATGTTTTATTTTCATTTATTTTTTTTTAGCTAATTATTTGAGCACAAAAATTCCTGTGATTTATGATATAATGAAATACTAAATTTTATAAAAATAAATAAATTATCATTAGGAGAAAAAAAAAAACATCACTATGTAACAGAAATATGTTTAATTATATTCGATTCATTACATTTTTGACCATATTTTGAATTGAATATAATTACCTATTTATATTGATAATAGCAGTTCTGTACATCGCATCCTAATTTATTATTAATTTATAAAATGATTTATTTTATCTCTTGATGCTTTTTAAAATATTATTGGTTTCAAAATATATCAAAAAATACTCCAACATCAAATTATATTTAAAGTATAATCTTAACTTCATACAAGATAAATTCAGATTCATATCATCTCACAAACACACACAATTCAGCATTATATTAAATCTTTATGCTATGTAAATGATGTTTTCGCTATCTTCAATTGCAATGAAGTTGCATGAAAGGTTTTAGAATATGAACTGAATGCGTTCTAGTTTACATTAAAATTAGATTAACTATATTATATCCATTTACTCTGCATTACCATTTTTAAAGATGTTGATTACTATGCTACAACTATTTTTAGGAAAGCTGCCACTATAGACAAATAGACCATTCACAATCTTTTTAATCTCTTAATACAGTGGTGCCTCGCAATTTGACACTAATCCATCGCCAAAGTAATGTCAGAATTATTATTTTTCAGTACAGTTTTTAAATAATTATTATTTTTTTGTTGTTTTAAACATTATTTTAGCTACTTTTTAATCTACTTCAATTAAATCATCAATGAATTAAATATAATACTTTAAGTATTTATTGATTACTAGCAAATGGATTAAAACTCTTAATTAATAATAATAAAAAATAAATATATATTTTCACTCAAATGTGAGTCCTAGGTAAGATTCTTGATTGTCGAGTTCTGATTACAAGTATATAGATGCAGGTTGGAATCGGCGGCACAGCAGACTTGATCACATCGGGGTAAGATAAAATTTTACCTGGTATCATATTAAATGAATTATTGCAAAATTTTCTTCCTGATCTTCAAGAGACATTTAATAAGTTATGGTTTTGCTTATTACTTCAATTTCTCCAGCCAAAACGCTCAATAAGTTATGGTTTTGCTTATTACTTCAATTTCTCCAGCCAAAAAAAAAGTAAAATTTTTTGATTCGTGTATAAGCCAACCCTCCATTTCAGATTTTAATTTTTTATTTGAGAATAAAACCTTGGCTTATACACGAGTATATACGGTATTTGAATGTATGTATCTTAGAATCTTGGTTGCATCCTGTTCAACTTCTGTTGAACAGGATGCAACCAAGATTCTGCTTAACTGGCCAACTGCTTAATTGGGCCAAATCTCAAAGAACGGAAACCAAACTAATAAACTGATACATAATTTAAATGCTTAATTGGGACAGCAGCAGAAAAGGAGTTTAGCAATTTTTGGCATATTTTAGGGATTTTTTGAAAGTATGTCAACACTATGTACACTAATATTTGCCAACACTAGCGTGATGTGAATCAGTTATTTATTGTCGTGCATTTGGAAATTTATGCGTTTGCTTAAGAGTCTGCCATTACTATATATATTGTACTGTACTTAGTGATTCATTATCTTCATTTATAGTATTGTTTTTATTTAAAATTTTTAAATCTTTGCCAAGATGCCAAGAAATGAAATTGTAAAATTTATGATTTATGTATTATTTTTTCCTCACTATTTATAGTATAAACATTTTCTATATTTTGGTTTAATAATGCATTAAAATGGTACCTAATTATTATTTTTTACCTAGTTATTATTTTAACTACAAATTACATATTTTATTTTAGAATTGTTGGTTCGTTTAATTGGGCCAAAATGGATTACTCCCAATGTGTCCCAATTAAGCAGAATTGACTGTTTTTTCATCTGACAATTTTTTCTTTCTATTGAATAAAAAGATGTCATGTTGTGCTAAAATTGGAGAACAAAATAGATAAGAAGTATTCATCTTTGTCCATATGATTTGCAAGAATGTTTTAACAATTAGTTTTAAGATTTAACTGAACATATTTTGACAGATTTTCAAAATGTTTTAAATTATCAATTATATACAGTGGTACCTCACAATTTGACACTAATCCGTCGCCAAAGTAATGTCGAATTGAGAAACTATCGAATTGCAGGACAATATTTCCCATGTAAGACTATGTAAAATAGATTTTGTTATCAGTCCCCATCCCACTCCCCTAACGGGTGAGGTGAGAGAGATACACTATATTATTTACTTTATTATGTGTGTTTTACTATTGTATAACACACTAAATTACAAAATACACTATTTTATACACAACATACAATTTATTAGCCCTTGGATGTTGGAGTGAAGTCTTCCAGCAGACACCTTAGCACCCATAATCTTCTCTCTGTGTTGCAAACGTGGCCACAGTTGTCCTAGGAATGCTATACTCGAGTTATATTTTAATTGTTCTACCTTTCTGCACTTTAGATACAATTTTTTTTTTGTCTGTTTGCTCGATTGAATGTTCTTTTTTTCAGAATTATTCCTCTGGTCAGTTCTCTTTGAACTTATCCTTACATTTCATTCAAAAAACTAATAATAATTACAAACTTTTACTTTCTGAAGAATGTAGAATTGAAAATTAACACAACACAGGCAAACACCAAAGTAGCCCAAAAAGAACTGACAAATAGCAATAGGGCAAACACCAAAGTAGCCCAAAAAGAACTGACAAATAGCAAATGGCTGGCAAACACCAAAGTAGCCCAAAAAGAACTGACAAATAGCAAATGACTCAGCAAACACTAAAGTAGCCCAAAAAGAACTGACAAATAGCGAATGACATCACCACAATTCCATGAACATGCATGCGCCAACCCGCAAAACTTAAATGTCGAATTGCGAGGCACCACTGTAGTATTATTGAACAGTTGTACAATTGGAAAAAATTGAGTATTGTCAAATTGTTTTAATATCTATTAAGATTTTTTTTATTTAAATATTTTTTTTAAATAAGTTCTAGAAATTGACAATCTTGTATATGCAAAATATTATTTGTATGCATTTATAATTTGAGATTTTGAAATTTATTTTTCTTAAACAAATTTTAACTGACCAAGCATTAATATGAAAATTTTTATTTAAAAATAAATTACAAAAATATCGATCTAGAAGAATTTTTTTTCAGACAGTCTATTTCAATTATATAAATTATCAAATGAAATTATAGAATATAGATTCATATTTAAATTGATTTTAACAATAGAAAATTTTTCATAAAAATTCTAACAACATTCTTCTTTTCACTATCTTACCTATATTTGCTTAACAATATCAAAATTCTTAAATTTATAAAATTCTGTATTTTCAGGAAAATAATGGTAATGCCAAGAACAAACCAAAGCCAAAGTCGAGAATTAACAAAAGGATTAGGATTTTTTTTACAGTGTAATGGAGAATCAGAATCATCGTAAGTTTTTAAAAATTTTATCTTCAAATTATTTAGTACATGTCATTTTTTTGAAAATGGAGTTAGATAAATTATCACTCTTAAAATTTTAAAATAAAAAGTCAAATCAATTATTATAATAGTGAACTAATGTAATATAGAAAAGATTTTATACTATTTTGTTTAAATGTATGAATTGAAAAATAAATTTTGCATTAACAATTAAATTAAATTTGTCATTAAAGAATATATATTAACTCATTGCTTTTCATACAATAAAAATTATCATTTAAAGCCATCATTGAATGTTTAACTGAATATTTATTAAATTTCTTAGTTCTGAGACATTTGATTGTTTTTATATTGCTAATGTCTTTAATAAATGTTATGTTAAATAGCCAGCATGGACTTATTTATCAATAAAATTACTTAAATTTTTGAATCTCAGTTTAGTTGATTATATTAATGCAGCATTTCCCCTACTGGGGTCCAAAGAAGCTTTGAGAGGTCCACAAGAAAAAAATTGTATTTTGGGGTCCATAATATGAGCTAACCGGTTTATGATAAAATATAAATAAAATAATTTGTTAAATAAAAATAATAAAATAAGCTAATGTCAAAGTCCAGAAATTCGTAGTTAGAAGATTCTCGTATTTTCTGGAACCTTCTTTAGTTGATGCCAAAAAAATTTCTTTTCATAGAAAATTGTTGAAGAAGAAAATGTTATTTAAGCACTGGCTACAAATAAATATTTCATTTAGGAATATTACATGTGTGTATATGGGATCCACATATGTAAAATTAGGACTCAGGGTCCACAAAGAAAAAAAGCTTGAACCCTTGTATTAATCAACAGATGCATCCATTAAGAAAATAGAACTCTCCTGTTTTGAGTATATAATTTTCTAACTGTATTCTTGCATTAACTTGTAATATTTGTATATTAATAATGAACTGCTAGTAGGTCACATGACAATACAGATTATCCTATTTTGAACATGTAAGAAATCAATTAGACACCCCTGGTCTAATTGATCAAAGCAATTGAGTCTATGCATACAGAATGATCAGATAAGCAGCTAGCAGCAAACTGATATCTGATGATCAAAGTATAATGGATAATGATATAACAGTGTTTTCTGGAATCTCACAATACACTATTCTGCTATAACTATACTGATGTTATAACTTATTAAAAAAAAAAATCCAACAAAATTTCTACCTTCAAAATATAAATAGCTGCCAATTAAATATTTTGGCCTTAATGCCAAATTATTACTTACTATTTTAAATTAATAAAAGGAAATTTGTTTATTGATAATACAGTATTAATTTTTAAATTGTGATTCACATGTGAGAAACTGCAAGAATCACATGCTGCACTAAATGCAGATTATAATAATGGTGGACTTTTACATAATCCAATTGAATATCATATATCGTGAATTATGGAGGATGATTTCCACTATTGTCAATCTCTTGGGTGTCCATAAAGCTGTGTAAAATAATCACTACTAAGCAGAAAATACACATGATGACTAGCCAAATAAATTAGCTTGGGGAAAATTCTAAATTGTTCCACTGAAGTGGTTTCTGTTGCCAACAAATTGAGTTCCAGAAAACATGATTCTACTCTTAAACTTGGGAATAAAATTTAAAGTCTAAAACATTTAGGATATTGTCTTCACTAGGATTAATTTCATATTAATTTTATTATTAAAATAAAATTAATAGAATATATATAAAATTATTATTTGACTGACTGTGTTTACAGCTAACAAGGAGAAGCCAACCATGGCCCCTTCCGATTTTGCCAATTTTTACATGTATTGGGTTGTTCAGAAAAAAATTTCGTTTTTTTTTTTTTTTTTCATGAAAATGAATGAAAATTTTTTTTTATAGTATATAAATATTTTATTTATATATTGACCATTTTGACTCAACACATTACCATCTTTCTGGTGGTAGCATGATTCCATGCTCGTATAATTTCTGATCTTTGCTTGCAAAAAACTGAACCAAGTGATTTTTGACATCCTCATTTAAACTGCTTTGCCCTCTAAAGAATTCTGTAAAAACTGGAATAAGTAATAATCGGAGGGTGCCAGATATGGCAAATATGGTGGGTATGGTAGCATATCCCATTCAAGCTGTAATAGGTTCTGACGAGTCATCAAACTTGTATGAAGTTTGGCATTGTCATGGTGAAACACTATGCCTTTTCTGTTAATCAATTCTGGCCACTTTTGTTTGATGGAATCACTCAATTTGTCCAATTGGTGGCAGAATACTTCCAAATTAATTGTGGAATTGTATGGAAGAAGCTCAAAAAAAAAATTTCATTGAAATTTCACCAAACAAAGAGCATCATTTTTTTGATGAATATTAGGTCTCAAAGTGCTTTAAGCTAGTTCATTTCTTCTACTCCATGATCATTTGCATTCAGTTTTGTTGTAAACAATCCATTTTTCATCAACAGTTATAATCCGCTTCAGAATGAGATCATTTTCTTCACGTTTGAGCAGCAAATCACAGGTGTTGATGCAATAGAGCAAATCTTTCTTTGAGAACATGGAACCCAGATATCAACATTTCAACTAGTTGTGAACAGTTGAATTCAATAAATTAAATCTTATAGCAATTTCTCGTGTTGTTATTCAGCAGTTTGCTTCAACCAATACCTTTATTTTGCCATCATTAGCTTCAATTAATTTTCCTGCACGTGGTGCATCTATAACATCAAAATTGTCAGAATGAAATTTTGCAAACCAATTTTGGCACTGGCATACTGTTAACACATCTCCCTACACTTCACATAACTGTTTTCCTGCTTGAATAGCATTCTTACTTTTTCAGTAATAAAAAGGCAAAACATGCCTAAAATCTCAATTTTAATTTCCATTTTTGACAGGACACCAAAAAAAAACAACTGTAGAGAATAAAAAAAAATTTTTTTTATAAATATTCCTTAAAATGTCAGCTGTTGAAATTTACAATGACAATATGGCTTAGAATGAAATTGGCAGGTAAAAATACAACTAACACCACTGGTGGGGAAAAAACGAAATTACTTTCCAAACAACCCAATAGTATTACCCTCCCACAAACCCATGGTAAAATAATATGATGCAACTCTCAAGCATTCCTCGAAAAAAAGGGTTAAAGTTTTCTATATTCTTTGTATCATGTATTGGGTTGTCCGGAAAGTTCATGCGTTTTTTTAGTAAGCAAATAAAACAAAATTCTCAAATTTAAAGATAATTTTATTCAGTAAAATAATTTCCGTCTGAATTTACAACCTTTTCCCATCGAGTCGGTAGTTTTTTGATGCCATTTTCAAAAAATTTTGGTGGTTGTGATTCAAAAAATAATTTTAAGTGTTTTTTGACTTCAGCAATATTTATAAATTTTTTCCCTTGTAGAGAATTTTGTAGTGATCTAAAGAGATAGTAATCCGACGGCACAATGTCTGGCGAATATGGAGGGTGAATAAGAACTTCCCAGCCGAACTCCTTTAACATCTGTTGAGTCATCATCGCTATGTGCGGCCTAGTGTTATCGTGGTGGAAAATAACGCCTTTTCTAATCGCTAGTGATTGTCGTTTTTCCACAATTGCCTTTCTTAAATTGTCCAGTTGACTACAATATTTGTCTGCATTGATAGTTTTCTTGTTTTTAACACACTTAAAAAATTATGCTTTTAAAATCCCACCAAACACTGAGCATGACCTTTTGTTGGTGAATGTTTGGCTTTGGCATTGGAAGTGCAGGCAAATTTAGTTTAGACCAGTGTTTTTTCTCTCCACATTGTCATATAGGATCCATTTTTCATCTCCAGTCACAATTCTTTCTAAAAACGGCTCAAACTTAAGATGGCCAAGCAAAGAAACACATGCTGCAACTCTATCCATCTGATTTTTTTCAGTAAGTTCATGGGGAACCCAAACATCGTACTTGCTGATCCATCCCATTGATTTTAGGTGGTCATCAGTGGTTGTTTTGGATACAATAAGTATCTCAGCAAGCTCCCTTGTCGTTAATCGAGGATTACTTTCAAGCTGTGTGGTAATGTCCGTATCTAGGACGACCGAAGGTCGTACTGAATGTGGCTCATCTTCCAGGCTTAAATTTCCTTCTCAATTTTTTAAACCACACTTTTGAGGTACGTGCAGATAATGCATTATCTCCATAAACTTCACATATATTTTTTGTTGCATCAACTGCAGAAAGCCCTTTTTTAAACTCGTATAACATTAAGTGGCACAAATGTATTCTATTGACACTCATGGCGGAAACGAAACTAACAATAGTTTGTCGATCTTTATTCTGACAAAACAAAATTTTTATGACGTTTAAGTGTCATCTTTCAAGGTCACAACTAAACTAAATAATAACTTGCAATGCTTTTAGTACTCTAGTGCCACCAATTAACAACTAAAAAAAACTCATGAACTTTCCAGACAACCCAATAATATCAATTTATAAAGTGCTGTTGTAGCAATATGTATTTGGTGCTTGATTATCATCATGAAAAGATACAGTTTCGAATCTCATTTAATTTTTTTTTTCTATTTTTAATTGAAAATGAAGTGGATTATTGTATAATGTATTTTTATTAATGAGAAATTATTTTGTAATTATTTTATTTGTTTGCTCTATACTCTCTAAATGTTTCCATCACAAATATTAAATACACATATAAAGGAATGTAATTAAACTTTTTAAACAAAATATTTATTTTAATTAATCAAATACAGATTATATTTTCATAAAAACCTTTATTTTTTCTGCACACTTGCAACACTATCCTATTTAACAGAGGAGTTATAACATCAGGAGGGAACAAAGTTCTAACCTGAATAATACAAATTATATTATATTTATTGTATTGATAGTTTCAAATTGCGACAATTATGTAAAAATTTATGAGTGTTCCCCAAGTGGAATAAAACTTTGAAACCTAATCACTTGTACAAGTTCTAACCCAAACAATATAATTTGTATTGCTTGAGTTAGAACTTGAATAAATACAATTTGTATACTAGACCAATTCATCTTTGATATTACATCAAAATTCACCTTTTCATTCCTCTGTAGTAAGAAAACAACAATGAAGTTTTTCAAGAATCTAAATCTAGGCACCATATAATCCTTAATCATCTCAAGAATGTGAATGTGTGACTTATATCATTCGAAAGATGAATGCTCCACTTTGTGGCTCCAAGAAATCCTTCTCCTACCACACACAGCCTATAATAATAACTCTCCTGAGCACTATCCTCAATACATAAATGCAAAGAGGAAATGCCCAAGAGAGCTTCAAGAAAAGCAGCTGACGTTTTCATAGCTCTTATGATGCTTCTTGTATCAACTGCTCTCTCATTGAATGACACAACTTCATGAAGATCATTTTTAGCAAATTGAGTATGATGATGAGACTTTACCCAATCCTTCCTCATGGCATGATAAACACATCTATTGAAGATCTGTATCTGCCCTCGTGAAAAAGATGATCCCTCAATCAAAGTAGACTCAGAAAAATGTATTTGTTTCTTGACTAGTATTTGCAAAGAATCATTAATCATGTCACCTGGCAGCCTGATAATACTAACCGTACAATAAATCTCTTTGCATATTATCTTCAGTAGTATGGATACATCAGGCATATCATCAATTCCCTAACAGTATCTTTTCCCAGAAGATCTTTTTGCTTTTCTAATGACTTTATTATAATGGGTGAGAGCACTTCTGTATGTGTCCCATTCACCTGTCCTTTTAGCTTTATTAAAAAGCCTTCTAACATTAAATCTAAGACTGCTAAGCTTGTCATTACTGGTAGTATGCACATGTTGAAGAGTTTCCTTTTGAGGCATATTGGTATTCTCATTTTAATTGTTATATCTTTCTGCACTTCATCTACAATTTTTTTATTCATCTCTTTGCTCAATCAAGTGGTCTTTTTTTTTTTTCGGAATTATTCCTCTGGTCAATTCTCTTTGAACCCATCCTTACACAAGAAAATAATAAATAATTAAAATTTTTACTTTCTGAAAAATGTAGAATTGAAAATTAACACAAACACAATATTTTACTTTCTGAAAAATGAAGAATTGAAAATTAACACAAACAACACTTATTTTACTTTCTGAAAAATTTAGAATTAAAAATTAACAAAAACAACACAGTCCTTACATTTCACTCAAAATAATAATAATAATTACAAATTTTTTACTTCAACCCTTACATTTCACTCAAAAAAATAATAATAATTACAAATTTTTTACTTTTAGAATTGAAAATTAACACAAACAATAAGGGCAAACAACAAAGTAGCCCAAAAAGAACTGACAAATAGCAAATGGCATCGCACAATTGCATGCATGCGCATGCTCCAACTTGAGAAACTCAAATGTCGAATTGCAAGACTGACGAATTGCGAGACACAACTGTATAATTTTTTTTAAAATCAGATATTTACATACTATAAATATTTTAGTGACTTATAAAACAAATATATATATCATCTCGGTTTACATTGTTAAAAGAATATTAAAAATATTCAATAAAATTAAATGGTATTTTTAATATACAAAGTTTTTATCTATTAAAAAACAATATAATCAGTGTTGTATTGATTATCTTTCATCATTATTCCATTAACTTTTGGCTAAGAAGCATCTTAGGAAAAATAAATTTTATTCATTAACTTTGATTTATCTCACAATTATATTAATTTGTTATACGATCCATCATCTTATTATAGCAAAAGAATACAATAAAGTACAGTTTGTCTAAGCATGATATGCTCAGAAGAATCAACAATTAAATGTTAACACCAACAACTAAAAAATTAATTGTAGAATATCCAGTTTCAGAAATAATAGTTTTTAGCAGTATCAAAAATGATAAAGATCTAAAGTCTACTGAAAAAAAGCACCTAACATCTATTGTAAATATTCCTTTTAATGTGATTTAAAAATATCTTTATAAAATGTTGATATTAAATTTATACTTATATTTCAATAATTATGCTTTATATGATATGGAAAGTTAGCTTAGGATAACATACAGTAACAAAAATTTTATTTTTAGTTGGAACCAAAAATAATTAAGATTTTTATAATATTGGTTTCTATTAGGAAATAATTTATCTGGAATATATATAATTCACTTATTTATATTATTAAACATTCCAAATAAATGTGTACTACATCTTTAATTAAATTATGTCATACCATTTAGAATCTTTCTGATTATCCCAGAATTGATAAAATTGTCTTTCATTTATTATAATTTGTGCTATAATATATTCAGCCATATAATCAGCAAAACTTTCATTTCCAAGTTTGGTAAGAATAAAATTCGGAATCTAGAAATAAAAATAAAAATTATTTGTTCCAATGAAATATTAAATAAAATATTCAAAGTTAATTCACTTAAGCTATTTAACATTAATATACTTACTTTATTTTTATTAAGCTTTTTAAATAGCACTTCAACACCTAAAATCAAACTTACATAATAAACATTAAAAAAATTTACAGAAACTTATGCAACAATTTAGATAAAGTTAATACATTAAGTTATATAGTTTTAAATTTACATATAAATTTATATATTATATTTTGTGAGGAAATAATGAACAAATAAACAGCCAATTTGAGAAATAAATAAAATAGAGACAATTGATATTTTTGACAAAATATGAAAATTTTCTTTTATTAAAGATAAAAGAATTATATATTATATAGAAAGCAGTTCCTGATAAAACAAACCATTTTCCAAATGTGTCCTTTATTTTCAAAAGTTAAGAAATTAAAATGTCATCAAAATCATCTTCAATATTAAATATTATAAAAATCTATTAAATAGTTTGTAATTTTATACCACTACTTAGGTGGCACATACTAATGGTAGTTGAATAATATTTAAATTTAATTAAATTTGTACATTAATATATCTAAATAATAACCTAAGTATATTAAATTCTAAAGGCTATAGGAGGAAATGTTGGTAAGCCACATTACTTAAATTTTGATAAAAATTATTTTATATTAATGATAATGGATAGCATTAAGTGTTAAATAATGCAGTTAGCTTGTGTTGCTCCTGCATTATTTAACACAGCATCACATATTGTTGATAATATAAACTTTTGATAAAAATCAAATATGGTTCTATGGATTAAGCAATGCAACATCAAGATGACTTTTAATAGCAGAATATCATTACCAAATTTCATGAAAATCTAATTAATTCAAACATTATTTTTACTTGTAATAAACAGATATTAATGGTGATCTTAAGTTTCCTTTTCCTTCAGAAAGTATGCTAAAAACATACACTAAAATTAAATCAATATTGGTATATAAACTGTTATGAAAGTTCTAAAAAATTAGCTTTTTATACAGTTAGTATAATTTCAGTATCTGAAAAACTGAAAATATTTTAATAAAAATCTGTCCTTGTATTTATATAGCTATCTTTGGAACAAGACAACATACATCAAAACAATGCACAATATTAAAAGATTAAAATGTGGCATATGATTCTAAGCAATAAATTTTGATCAAGAAAACAAAAATGCTCAATATGAATAAATATATCTGTTACATTCATTTTTTCTGCAATTACAAAAAATTTGCTAAAAATTTAATAAACATATCAAAGAAATGCCTCTTCATTCTTAAATTTTGAACTGTAGGAAGTTTATCTGGAACATCTCTAATATCCAAGAATACAAATGCACAAATCTTTGAAAACTGCTTGAAGAAATTGAGCACTAATGTCTGGCAAGTCAAAGATAGCGTTTTTTCCCTTAGAATTTCCTCCTAGCAAGTGATCATCCTTTTTATTCCTTGTCTAGTTGTTGTTGCTTATTGTTTATCCAAATCAATGTCTTCAAGAATCAAAATGTCAACTTCAAAGAGTCTAAGCCCTTTACAATCATTATGATTTATTAGACTAAAATTCTAGAATGCTTTATTTCCAAATTTCAACAAGATTATCCAATATGAACTTTTTATCAAAGGAGTTTACAACTTGGAGACCTCTTTAGCATTGACTTCAAATCTTCCTTTATTATAATAATACCTGAGCTTTCTCTGCTGTCTGGTAATGGGATCAATTTCTGGAGTAACTTCTGCATCCTGAACCTCACTAAAAGAAAAGACAAAGTTTCTTCAACACAACTTTTATTATTGTCTCAATAATTTCATGAGTTCTCTATAATTTTTATTATATTAGAGGCATCTGATTTTTCTTACCAGAAATGTCCTACATATATATAGTCATATATTATGGAAATATTTTAATTTGTGAATTATTTTCAAAATCTCTTTCTTCAATTCTTGACTGCCATATCATGTGCACTTTCATTGCTTATCAGCAATGAAGGTGCACATGATATGGCAGTCACCGAGGCAGACTGATATGGCAATCACAGAGGCAGACTGTTAATATTGGGGCCTTGGTTAACACTGTTTGGAAGCCTACTAAATTAACTCAAATTAACCAAACGATGAGAGCAACATTACACTTACACACTTTAGAAGGGCTAGGTACTCCCATTCCGACATTTCCACATTATTTGCATAATTGACAAATGACAAAATATATTTTGATTTTACCGACTACAGACAGAGCTGATAGAAGACAGCCGTATTTACTATCATTTATAACATTGATATTTGATATTTTATTCCAATCCAATAATGGTGCAACGATTTAAACTTTATCTAGGTACAAAAAAAATTTGTATTATTTATTTTTTCTTAAATTTATGCATTATTGTGACATATGGTGTCTAGTTTTTATTTAAAATTAAAAAATTTTTTAATCCCGATAAGATGAATTTGCATCTAGAGATTGTGCAAATGGAAATATTACTGTATTTGGGTTTTTGTTTTTTTAATATCAATTTTATTTTCCTATTAGTTTCTTTGAAACAAATATAAACAAGACAAATGGGATGTCAAAAAAATTTATTGCAAATGGTCCATTTTCCTGAATTGTTTTGTTGATATTTTGCTTTTAAGTCCACAATTTATAGCTCTGGTAAAAAAATGCATCCTGTATGACAAATAAAAATGAATAATCTTGGCAATCAGATTCACAGTATGTTCTTTCACTACACAACCAACAAGAAATTCTGGAAGTGAAGGTTCAGCTAGTATGGTGTCAACAATTTGGAAATAAACATCAACACTGATGTTCTCAACATCCAGATATTTACATAGTTGATTTTCTATAAAAGTAAGTAAGTGATGCAATTTCTGTGATCAGAGCCGCATTTACCATAAGGCGCATTAGGCGCAAGCTCTCTCTCTATGGAGCCACATTTTAAAACCTAAAAATTTATTGATAAAATTAAGCATTTTTAATAATAATAAAAAAAGAAAATTCAATTAAATGTATGTACAAATTTATAAACAGTGGGTTAAGGTCTAGTTTTCCAAACATAGAAACAACTGTTTAAATATTTTTGATGATGCCTATTCATATCCAAGTACTGTGCATTTTTAGTGTTGAAACAAATAAAAAATTATTTAAGAAGCAACTTGCATCAAAATAAAACAAACACCTGTTGTTATCATGCATTGTATTGGATGTAACGGACTCGATTAATTATGACGATGTTATAGATATATTTGCTAAAACCATTGTGAAAATAAAAACATTTTTAGTTATTTTTTTTTAATTTAAATTTGAACTGATTTTTGTTAATATTTTTTTTAATGCAAATATATGTATATCAATGTTATGTCATTGTCGCTTTGTTAACGATCAATGCTGTCTTACATTTATAATGAGTTATTATGGAAATGTCGGCTTTTATTTTCAATAAACTTAAAAAAAAATATGCATATGAATTTGATTACTTGAAATAGACTTGTTCTTTTGGGGCCTCATATGATGTTGTGGCTAGAGCCTCCAAAAGTATAAATGTGGCCCTGTCTGTGATGGATGTAATAAGCATCCCTTTGATTTCAAGTTAGTAACGAAAGCAATAGAAGAGTCATATTCTCTTCTGTTGCCATCATCACTTTACAGTTGTTACAGTGATAGGACAAAAGTCTCAAATTCCAAGTCATCTTTTTTTGTGCACATTGCTTTGTTACAAGTGCAAAAGCAGTAATGTGGCATTTTTCATTTTAAAATGTTCCACAATCATGTTGTCTATGGAGAGATGTATTGATGATGTGAACCTTATGCCTTCTGCATGACGACCTTGGCAACAGTACAAAATTTAGCTAAAGAACAATAAGCATGCACAGATCAGTAGATTTAAGGACTCCGGTAATATTTAACTGAATGTGTATCAGAATGATGGCTAATAAGCAATGAAAGTGCACGATAAGAAGGCAGTCAAGAATTTAGAATTGAAGGAAGAATTTTGGAAATAATTCACAAATTAAAATATTTTCTATACTAAAGGCTTTCAAAAAGTCTTTCACTATCAATGGCAGTCAAGAATTTAGAATTGAAGGAAGAATTTTGGAATTAATTCACAAATTAAAATATTTTCTATACTAAAGGCTTTCAAAAAGTCTTTCACTATCAAATTCACAATCTTTATAGTTGTATCCAAATTGGAAAAAGAAAACCAGACATAATAAATCTAAAATGATTTAATCACTTCTTGATTAATGTTTTAAATTAGCAGATAGTATTTAGAGACAAGATGACAACTTTTGAACTGTCAATTAATCACAGTTTACTTATACCAATCTATGACAATGTAAATGTATAACATTAATATAAGTATGTACTTGATTTAATATATTGTGCTTAAAGCAAACAATATAAGTGTGGAATGAAGTAAATTGAGATGATATAAAGTATGATTCAATTAATAAATTTTTATGAAATTTGAAAGAGATATTCTTCTATTAAAATTAATATTAATACTGCATTTATTAACTTTATAGCTTCAGTTTTACATAAAAATGACACACTTTCAAAACAATTCTGAAGTTCTCCCTATTAATTTTTGAAATATTTGAAAAATATTTATTAAATTCAGAAAGGAAGCCATGCTAATGAAAATAATTTTTTGACATACATCATAATCATACATTTTTAATTATTCAAAATATCAGATATATTCATAATAGAGGATATTAGTTTTTTCAAAATACTACTTTACATTGATAAAAGATTTATTAGTTAAGACAAAAAATATATAGAATGGATTCTATTTTTTTTTTTTAGTTTTTGTTGGATTAAAGAGAATAAAATGCTACAGTTTGTAATATATTGTATTTAAAGTTTTTGGAAAATTTAGAATTCTTTACTATATTCAGGTCAATATACAAACAAGATATAATTGGATAAATTTTAATTTTTGAAAAATCATGATATTTTCAAATGATCTATTATTTTAAAATTATTGAAGTCTCAATATAAAAATAATTGTTAATTGTTTTTTAATATTACTTAAAATAAATTAAAAATCATCATATGGAATAAAATCAAATTTTTATACAATGCTTTTATACATATATACATATATATATTTTGGTATTTTGGACTTAAATCTGCAAACAGATTTTTATGTATACTTTTTCTTTTCCTGAGTGTTATAAGAATATATTGTAATTAACATGATGAAAATAAACATAAAAAGAACAAATATGATTCTACTTACATTAATATTACAATTAACTAAGAAACTATTTGTCAGAAATCAAGTTTTTGAATATGATATCAGTCATGATTTCATATATTATAAAATAAATTTTCTTATTAAAACCTAAAACCAGAAATATCTTTCTTGTTCACTATGCAACTATTTGCATGTGAACAATTTTCTATATATATTTACTCACATGAAAATGTGAATAAATATATATAAAATTTTAATAATTAATTTTTCACATATAGTTTTAGTTATGGCTCACTATAATGCTATCATTAGTTACTAATCAAAATGCAAAGATTTTGAATTGTAAAAGATTGATAAAACAAATTTTTGTTACAATCATTTAAATTATTTGAAAGATCAGAATGATGATTTACTAAATATAAATTATAAAGCAGAGGTAGAGGCACATTTTAAATACTAAACACTAGCATTAAAAAACATTATGCATTAATATATGATATGCTATAAAAATAAACTTAAATGAAAGAAGCAATTAATAATTCAATTTTCTTTTAATGTGTGAATTAAGAAAATTAAAAATTTGTTACTTTAAAATTTCAATATATTGATATTATATTAATTTTTATCATTAACATTAGTAATAATGCTAAATCACTTGTTTAAAAAAATGCAGATTTAACAACTTCTTGAATGCATAGGAAATATAGAATGACAGAAATACTTTCTGATAATTTAAATTATTTATGACTAAAAATGTTTGAATTAGTATAAAATAAAATTAATTTCTCATATATAGTAGGCATTATATATACCAGTATATTGCTTTACTATAATATTCAATAAATATTATATTGAAGGCTCATACAAACAAAATGAATTATTTGGATATTTCAAATGATATTTTTGAGAAGGTTCATTGGTATGATGAAACAAACTAAAGGAAAAAGTTATGTGAAAGTAAGATTGGTGTATCACATTTACACTATAACAATTAAAAACATAAATAAAATATTGTGTATATATACACACACACACACAATATTTTATTTGTTTTTAATTTTTATAGTGTAAATGTGATACTTTAATCTCACTTTTCAATGTTGTCATATATATATATAATATATATGACAATTTGTACGTTACATATAATAACACATAAAATATGTGAAACTTTATGTAAGTAACTGATAAGTACAGAACTATTTACTGTATACTGTATTCATTAGTTGTATATTAAATCATAAACAAAATGAATTTTTTAAAAGTACAATACTTTTCTTACCTGCCCAAGTTGATTGCACCCATTTTGCATTTGGAATATAATCTAAAACATTAGCTATTACTTTAGTATCGGCAACTAAAATTTCAGCATTTTTTATTAATTCAATTTCTTCTGGAAGAATATCACTATATTTTTCGCATTTTTCTAAAATGAATAAAAATTAAATTATTTATGTATAAACATTAGGTATACCAAAACACTTACTTAATGGTATTAATTCTTTATAATAAAAATACTGTTGTGAGCTTAAAATAAATAATTGTTTAAAAGTGATAAAAAGATTACCAGGAGATCTAATCTGCTCGAAATTAACTTCAGGCAAAGAGGTTTGTAAAGCGGGCAAAAGATTATAAACTTCAGACCAAACGTAAACTGTTCTCTTCACGTCTGACATGATTCTTCTAAACATGACTCGTACTCATCTTCACCTCATTCCCGATCTCCAACATCCTAAGTCACGTGTTTTCAAAGTCAACATCAAGGTAAAATTGAATAGTGGCGCTGTTTTCTTATCACGTGTTTTTAAAATTTGTAATATAATGCATGTTATAAAATTTAAAGTAATAATTTCTCAATTATAATTTAGCTATTATTATTATTATTATTATTATTATTATTCACTATAGGAACCAAGCCGAAAAATTTCACGGAATAATATCAGTGCCCGAAATAATAATATAAATGATCTCTTCATGGTTCTCTCTCATCAAGTCTCTCACTTCCTTTCACATCAGCATTTTTTTTTTTTTTTTTTTTTTTTTTTTTTTTTTTTTTTTTTTTTTTTTTTTAATTATTTATTTTTTTTTTTTTTTTTTTTTTTGTCAACAGATGACGCCACAGATGTTTGTGGAGAAAGAAGATGGACGGGCCGGATCCGGACACCATGATAAAAATTATTTTACAACAGAGTGATAAAACTTGCCAACAGTTAATCGAATTTAGAAAAAACGGATGGCCAGAGAGGAAAACTCTGCCACATAATATATTAGATTATTGGCAGTATCGCTTTAGCATAGTAGTAGAAGAACAGTTATTGATGATGGCTTCTAGATTCATAATTCCATTAAAACTGCGATAAAGGATATTAGATAATCTACATGAAGGTCATCTGGGAATCACAAGGTGTTGTGCTAAAGCTCGAGAATCAGTGTGGAGACCTGGTATATATAACTACATCGAAATGCTTATTAAAAGATGTGTACAGTACATGCTTCGGCTTTCCACTCTGGAGAACCCGGGTTCGAGTCTCGGATCCCACTCCTTGAAAATATTTATAATGGAGTCCGGGTCTGGCCCGTTGATTCTCGTCCTCCACAATGCGGCTGACTCCTCCGCAGGGGTGAGCAGCCTGTGGAAAGGCTTGTTTCGCCCCGCCACAAGTATTCTATCAGAATGGAGTGTGGCGTTATCTGTTGACAAAAAAAAATGTATTAAGGAAATGCACAACCGACATGAACCATTAATTCCATCTGAATAACGGATCGACCTTCGCAAGAGATTGCAGTGACTTATTTTATTTAGAAAAGAAGTGGTATTTATTGGCCACTGATTATTATTCGAGATTCTCATTACAGAGCCTACGGGAAAGCGAAATCATTATTTGCCTAAAATCTATGTTTGCAAGATTCGGAACGTCTGAAATTGGGCATAGCGACAACGGAATGCACTTCGGACCGTTATTAACATCGGAATTTACCAAATTTTCAAAAGAATGGGAATTCGAGCATGTAACATCGAGTCCAAAGTTTCCACAGAGTAATAGTCTAATAAAGAATGCGGTAAAAATAATAAAAGGCATAGCGCGATATCTCTGCAGCTCTTAGCAGCATGCAGAGATATCGCTGAATGCTGCTGAGCTCTGTAGCAGTCGGCCGGATTGGCTGCATGGAAACCTTCGGCTTTCCATTCTGGAGGACCCGGATTCGAGTCTCAGCTCTCACCCCTTGGAAATATTTATCATGGGGTCCAGACCCGGTCCGTTGATCCCCGTCTTCCACAATCCGACTGACTCCTACGCAGAGATGGGCAGCCTATGGAAGGGCTTGTTTCACCCCGCCATTTACTGTTCTTTCTGAATGGGAAAATACGTCATCTGTTAATAAAGAGCTCAGCATTATGCTACTGAGTATGCATACTGCATACTGCTGTATACTACTAAGTATGCTCAGCTCAACAGCATCAGGGCCGGCCCTAGCAGTCGGCCGATGGCCCCGTGGTAAAGGTTTGGTTTACCTCCCTGGAGGATCCGGGTCTCACACCTCCAATTTTTCAGGAGGGGTCCGGGCCCGGTCTGTTGGTGAATATGCAGAATTCTCGCATATAGAATATATCACATTTGCATGCTGTGTAGGAACAATCATTGCATTCGGTATATTTGATTATATAGTGTGAATTAATCCCAGTAAGGATGACGGGAGGGCCTGATTTCATGGTTAGCCAGTTGGCCGCGCGGTAAAACTGTGGCTTACCACCTGGAGGATCCGGGTCCCACACCGCCACTTTTTCAGGAGGGGTCCAGGCCCGGATCGTTGAATCCCATCCGAGTGTCCCCCATCATGGGTGATGGTTGGCCAAGGAGGGGTCCGGGCCTGGATCGTTGAATCCCATCCGAGTGTCCCCCCATCATGGGTGATGGTTGGCCAGCCTGTGATGGCCAACCATCCCATGAGAATATGGCGGCTTAATCAAATTAACTTAACCTAACCTGACTTCATGATCACGATAAATGTTTTCAAGGGGTGGGATTCGAGATTCAAAGCCGAAGCGTTTCCACGTAGCCAATACAGTCGACAAAAATGGGTCTTTATTTATAAATGTTACTTATTTCATTTATACATATAAACCATAGTTTGAGGGGGCCCTGCGAAAAATATTCCAATCGGGCCCCACACTAACTAGATCCGGCACTGTGTAATATAAATGAGTTCACCTGTCAATGGCTTACTCGGCTCTTGGATGGGTGTATTCTTGGACAGGGGATTCACTTAAGGTTATTCCTGCGATGAACCTGCCCAAGCCTGTGAAGATGGGCTATTGCACCACGGACACATGTACGCAGGACGTGCGCCAACTTTTTGCTTGACTCAAAGTTTTCAATCCGGGGTTCAAGACTGAGCACTGGAGGGTCTTGGGTCGCAGTCGGGATAGTAATATAAATGAGTTCACCTGTCAATGGCTTACTCGGCTCTTGGATGGGTGTATTCTTGGACAGGGGATTCACTTAAGGTTATTCCTGCGATGAACCTGCCCAAGCCTGTGAAGATGGGCTATTGCACCGCGGACACATGTACGCAGGACGTGCGCCAACTTTTTGCTTGACTCAAAGTTTTCAATCCGGGGTTCAAGACTGAGCACTGGAGGGTCTTGGGTCGAAGTCGGGATGCTAAGGGACAGCGTTTTATCCTGATGGTTGATCTTGCTTTGGCAAA
>AYEL01077153.1:0-16653 GCA_000484575.1 Olivierus martensii
AATTAAAATAGGCATTTTTGTAGATTTGCCTTTTTATTACATTGTTACATCGTAACTTTGACAACATTCTAAACTTTTTAAAAAATATAAAACTTAAAAACAAATTTCTAAAACGTAAATATTAAAAAATACACAAAGCAGTTATTCCATGGAACAGATATGCATTTCGGCTTCATATGCGCCCTCTTCAGTCTTACCCAAGATAACCGTAATAATTTACATAATCTAATAATTAAAATAATACAGGAGATAAAGATTAAGTTAACTAAAAATATTAATTTACAAAAGAAATTTTACCTTAATATCAAACATAATATTTTTAAATTAAATTACAATTAAATTTAGAACTGCCATTTTGTTACAAGTCCTATTTTTTCCACAATTTGTACATAATTGTTGACAAAGTTACGATGTAACAATGTAATAAAAAGGCAAATCTACAAAAATGCCTACTTTAATTATATTTTTTCAAATATTTATTGCTGGGGATGTAAAATCTAGTTATACAATTAAACAATTATGTGCTATATCCTATCGTCATAATTGTTGCTCATCATTATTCTGCAAGTTATTCATTGATTTATATGCATAAGATTGTATTGAACAATTATACATCAGCATCATTATTATAAAAAATGATAACGATGCATAGTTATTACCAGAGTGGTGATGAAAATGTTTTGTTGATGTAATGATATGCAATTGTAAATAAGTGTATCATTATATAAATGTACTGTACAATTAAAATTTATAAATATTAATATAATTTATGAAATTTTTGCAAAACGTTTAATTAACGATGTTAAAATTGATATAAAAAGTGGTAGAAGTGCACAAAGTTCTGTACGAATTTGCAATTATATAGTATGCATTGTATTCTATACAGTATATCAGTATTCAAAATATATGTTATATAGAATTGTTCACTTATGCAAATTTTATTACATTTATATAATAAAATTTATATAACTGTTTGTATAATAATTCATAAACAGTAATATATTTATATAAATATACTACTGTTTATAAAATATATGTACATCATTTTGTATAACATTTATAAATCAACATACAAATCTACAATCAGATATATTTACAATTATATAAGTTTCTTTTTTATTTTGTACAATTCTATAGTTTCTATTATTTTTTTCATCAATATTACCTAATAGCTGTAAATAATAATGGTATAAGTTATGCATTACAGCTATACTGTTTATTTCATCATCATAACTATTTTATGTTTTATTATTGCAAAAAAGTTTAACAGTTAGAAAATATATATATATTATTTGGAAAAGTACTTGAATAAAAATTTCTTCAAATAATGTCCAAATTTTTGTCCTTCAAAATAATGTACAAAAATAAACAGAATGATGAAAAAAATAAGCGCAATAGAAATAAATTTAATTGCACAGTAATTTACTATAGACTTATTATAATATTTGCTTTTATAAATATCGTATTTTGTCTGTAAATAATTAGCGTTTAAAAATATGTAAAAACTTCAATTTTTGAAATACAGTGATACCTCGGATTACGAACGTCTCGGTTCACGAACAAATCGAACAGAGTTAAAAATTCTCCCTTTTCAATGGAATTGTAAAACATTATAAATATTATAATTGTAAAAACGAATGACACAATTTTTGATAATATTCTATGAGGAGAGGAAATAGAAATTGTCTGATGAATTTATGTAGGCAAGCTTGAGTGTGAGCCTATCATGTATGTCACTTTTAAGGAAAGTTTTGACCTTGACTGAGTTTGAGATGAGTTGGATTTGAAGTGATGTTATAGGCTTAACAATTTTGGTGAAATTGTCAATTCACTAGTTAAGTGTTTTCTTGTAGCCTAAGTGGAGGCATAGTAGTTAGTTAATTTAAGGTTTGTTTTACTATTTGGATTGTTGGTTAAGTATTTTAATAAATTTATTGTTTTTAGGATGGCTGGTCAATAATTAAACAAGTTATTTTATTAACTTGTTTATGCTGTATTATTGTTACAATAAAACCTGTTAACATTTTCATAAGTGTCTTTTGTGGAATTAATAAACTATTTATTATTATTTAATTTATTTGTTTGGTAGTTATTCTATTTCTAGTTAAGTATATTAATAAACAACTGTTTTAACTTACTGCTTTTCAATAATAATCCTTTAAATAATAGTGCTAAATTGCAGTAGAATTTAGCAAATTTTATCTACAAGCACTGTAAAGCAGTCCAGAAACGATTTTCAGAAAAAGTTTTTATTATGAGTAACGTTTTCGGCATACAATTGCCCTCTTCAATTCATAGAACAGACACAGTCTACCAAACAACCGTTTTTTTTTTTTAACAGTTGGTTGTTCGGTAGACTGTATCTGTTCTATGAGTTTAAGAGGGCTATTGTAGGTTGAAAACGTTACTCATAATAAAAAGTTTATTTCTGAAAATCGTTTCTGGACTGTTTTACAGTGCTTGTAGATAAACTTTGCTAAGTTAGACACCTTTAAGAGCAGTTTCGATTGTGTTAGTTGCAGTAGAATATTAGTAACACAAAAATGCTGAACCAAAAACATTCAATAATATTCTACTAATATAAATACTAATATTCTACTGCAATTTAGCACTATTATTTAAAGGATTAACTATACTAATGTATTTTTATCATTTTGGTTCTAACACATGTTCATGATTTTTTTAACAATCATGAAATTCCAGCTGATTATTAGTTGTATTGTTAGAATAACTATTATTTTGGAACTTAGTTTTCTGGTAAAAAAATCCTGACAAGGTGGACTCTGGAATCATTACAGTGTCATTCTGTTAGGTATTTCTAGGTTATCAAAATTAGTGATTTTGCAATATTACTTTAAATTATTTTTCAAAATTAATAAAAATAAAAAATTTATAAAAATGATAAACCATTAATTATTGGTTTTGATACAGAATCATTATTAAATTAATGTGATCAATGATATTAAATTGAACATAATATGCCAAATTAATACCTTGATAATCATAATGAAAATTTTAATAATTGAAAAAAATCATTAAAATTTATAATTATAATTTTAAAAACTTCCACTATAATTATCAAGAGATTAATGTGATAGATTAAGTTCAATATGAATATCTTCCTTGAGATTTGGTTTGAAAAGCTTATGTCAATGATATTAACTTTTAATAATGATCTATTACTCAATATAAATAATTTCCTTATATAATTACCTGAGAAACATTCTGATTACCATTAATATGATTAGAAGTGGAAGGTGATATTTCATCTTCAGTGATACAAAGATCAGTATCAGAATCATTATTCTTCTTTCTATCATCCTATCATAAGAAAAAATTTAAAAATTAATTATATAATAATTAAACTTATAATTTAAATGGTTAAAGAAAATAAGATTTACTGTTTAATAAAATGTTTGAATAATACAAATTTAAACAAATTGTCATTGAAATGTAATTACAGTACACTCCTAATTAACTAGGTAGTCAGGAAATAATTCTCCCCAAATAACAGATTCCCTAGATCAGGGGTTCCCCAAAGTTTTGCCTATGTGGGCCAAATTGTAAATTCCAAAATATTTGGTGGGCCAAAAAAGGGTTATGGAAATATATGTTTAAATCAATAAAAAGTTAGGCACAAGAGAAAGATTTATACTAATTTTATAACATAATTGTTCTTTATTTATGACAATAATTACTTTTTATTACAAACTGTTTAAAATAACACATTTCAAAAATAATTAAACGAAAATAACTAAATAATTTCAAATAAATATAAATATTAATAATAAATTCATCAATCTGAAATGTGTGACTTGTGCAGTTGTTGTTTTTGTTTAATAATATCATTGAGCCTTTGTTCTAAGTCAGTTGAATGTATTCTTAGCACTGTTTGTAAATGTTCATCAGTTAATTTTGATCTCAGTTTGGACTTATAAATACTCATATATACGAAAAAACTTTCTGAATCATAAGTGCTTCCAAATAATAAAAACATATTTGGAAGCACTTACACATGTATTTTTTTAATGAACAATTTTTAATATATGATCAAATTGATTTTTTTTTAAATGTAAGTTATCTCTATGAATTCAAGATAGCAGATGATCTGACATCACAGGTTGAACTTTGGGAACCCCTGCCCTAGATAATCTACAAAGTACTTATAAGAAAATCTTAATTATGAATAAAATGCATTGAATATGAAAAAATAGCATTTGTATGTATGTATGTATGTATGTATGTATGTATGTATGTATGTATGCATTTTATTTACTAGTTTATTGAAAAATGCTCCAAAGGGGCAGATAAAAAAGTGAATATAGTCAAAAAAGGTCTCAAACATTAAAAAGAAATGTACAAACATCAAAAAGAAACATACAAGATTTAAAATCAATTTTTAAAGCTGAAGTATACTTTAACCTCTGAACTTTTTTCAAGTTTAGAGGCTAAAGTATACTTCAGCTTTAAAAATTGATTTTAAGTCTTGTATGTTTCTTTTTGATGCTTCTACATCTTCCTTGCCTGTGAGGCTTTCATGATTTGGGATATATTACTATTTTTTAATTTTTTTTTTCACTTTTATTTATTACTTTTTTTAAAGAGATTAATAAAAAGAATCCTAAAATTGAATTATATTAACTCAATTAATTAATTTTTCTTAATTATTAGTAATTATTTAATGATCAACAAACTATTGATGACATTATACTTTTATAAATCTTTTCATCACATCAATTTTAGTTTTAGCTATTTCAGTTTAAAGTTTTGAATTGTGACTGTATTTTAGTTATTTTTTGGTTTCTAATACTCACCATTTCAGTGACTGTGTGACCGTTGTTGTGAGATTCTATTTTAATTTTATTTTACTGTTTAATTTAATTTTACATTTTATTTTTTTTTTATTTTTTATTTTTATTTTACTGTGAGTTCGTTGCATTTGTGAAATGAGTGAGAAAAAATGTAAAATAGAAAATGAAAATAGTAGTCTATGAGGAGCAGTGGGAAAATGACTTTTTCATAACAAATCACATGGGTTGTAGGGATTGGAAAAAATGACTTTTTTCATAACAAATCCACAGTAGCAGAGGGAAAATGACTTTTTCATAACAAATCACATGGATAAACTGCTTTGTTTAACGAACGTTTTCCTAACTTTTGCGATTTTAGTCGGAAAGCAATATCAATGTTTGATAGTACAGCAATGCCTTGCATAGTCCACGCTTCACTATAGTCCGAGTGTAATTGTTAATAAAAAATTTTTAATTTTATTTTTTTTAGAATAAATACAAAATGTAAGCATGCTTGTTACTACCTATATATGACTCGAAAAGTCACTATTTGACGAGCTGAGACAAGCAGAAGGATGCTTCAGTGTTGCCAAATTTATCTTAATATTTGTTATAGTGCCTCTCTCTCAAGAGCATATGTGAATTACTCGATCATTTGCATAATTTTTAAATTATAATTCCACATTTTGATTGTTAATAAAACATTTAAATCACAAAACAATCATGAGTGCTAAAAGAAAATGTGAGTCTGGTCCAATGCCAAATTGTCACTGTGTGTGTCTTGTTATAAAAGAGATCTAATTTGAACTTCTGAAATCAAAACTTCTCTATTATTGCTGCTGGAATTCGTTAATTAAGTTCCACCAGAACAGACTTGTCGCCTCTGTTTGTTGCTCAAAATCAAACTCGTTTGAATTCTGAGCGAGTCATTCAAGAGCTTAGTGATTGGTCACAATCGCTTTACATCAGTCTGGGCAGTTCAACAAAAACCGTATGTTTGAAATTGACTTTTGTTGTCAGCTACAAAAGACTCACTCTGTCACTTGTCAGCCTGGCCATACCCTTATGCAGAGTGCTGCTCTGTATGTGAAATGGCGCTGAATGGCCAACTTGGAGAAAGTGAATGCATTCACCTGCTGGGCGAGCCCTCTTTTCTAAAAATAATAATACTACTCAATGGGCTCAGACTCACTTTCTGCCCCCTTCTATTGTCTATTATAAATCTTTTATAAAGATTTTAATGTTTAATGTGTAAAGAAATAATTGTTAATGTAAAAATTTATGATTTAAAAAACATATGAGCAAATTGAAAATTTTTTGGAACCAATTATAATTTTTCCCATAGATTACATACCTTGAACAGTCCAGTTTCAATTAGTATGGTAAGAAAGAGGAACCAATTAACCAGACTATGCAAGGCATTGCTGTACTTATTTGTGTGAAAGTGCATTTTCTAACATGAAGATAGTAAAGAATAAATTCAGAACCTGTATTGGAGATTCTTCTCTTTTACATATTCTGTGGCTAGCTACAACAGGAATGGATGTAAATATCTAGCCCTTGTAAATGTTGTTGCCCGCCCTCATTTATCACATTAAATAGGTACATATATACTTTTTTTTATATTTTTTAACTGTTTATATTTTATAACTTTTTGTTAAAATGTAACATGTTTATTGGATGCAGTCTGGTAAATATAATTTTGTAATAAGGTTAATCTGGAAATAAAATTGGTTTCAAAAAAGCATCATATTTTTGCATTCCATTTGTTGAGACAATAGCATATCAAGTATCAAAGCCCCTCCCCCTTTTTTGGATATATTCGACTGAATCATAAATAGTTTTTTTTTTCTTTTAAAATAATTTTCATACAAAATATTTTACAATGGATCCTAATGTAATATATATTAACCATTATTAATAATTACTTTTTCTTATTCAATAAAAGTTTATCGATTTTTTCTATATAGAAATTGCCAGTTTTGAGCTGAAGAAACTTTCGACTGAAACTTTATTGATCAACGTTATTGGAAACTTTTTCCATTCAGTTTATTTTGAAAATACGGGAAAGATATTAAAGTTAATTTTTGGGTTCTATAACACACCATTTCAGTGATTATGTGATCGTTATTGTGAGATTCTATTTAATTTTACTGTTTAATTTAATTTTATTTTACGTTTTTAATTTAATTTAATTTTTATTTTACTGTGAGTTCGTTGCATTTGTGAAATGAGTGAGAAAAGACATAAAATAGAAGATGAAAATCGAGTATATCAGGAACGGTGGAAAAATGACTTTTTCATAATAAATCATATGGTAACCTGCTTTGTTTAACGAACGTTTTCGTAACTTTTGTGATTTTGTTTGGAAAGTAATATCAATGTTTGCTAATACTTGTGTGAATTAGTTGTGTGACCGTTGTTATGAGATTATATTTAATTTTATTTTACATTTTTAATTTAATTTTTATTTTACCGTGAGTTCGTTGCATTTGTAAAATGAGTGAGAAAAGACGTAAAATAGAAGATGAAAATCGAGTATATCAGGAGCGGTGGGAAAATGACTTTTTCATAATCATATAGTAAACTGCTTTGTTTAACGAACGTTTTCCTAACTTTTGTGATTTTGTTTGGAAAGTAATATCAATGTTTGCTAATACTTATTGTGTGAATTTCTAACATGAAGATAGTTAAGAATCGATTCTGAACCTGCCTAGGAGATTCTTCTCTTTTGCATATTTTGCGGCTAGCTACAACAGGAATGGATGTAAATATCCAGCCCTTGTAAATGCTGCTACCCGCCCTCATTTATCACATTGAATAGTTACATAGATACTTTTTTTATATTTTTTAATTGTTTATATTTTATAACTTTTTGTTAAATGTAACATGTTTATTACTATGCCATCTGGTAAATATAATTTTGTAATAAGGTTTGTTAATCTGGAAATAAAATTGGTTTCAAAAAAAGTTATATTTATGCGTTCCGTTTGTTGAGACAATAGCGTATCGAGTACCGAAGCCCCTCCCCTTTTTCGTTTTATTTTTGTGATCCGTTTGTTGAGACAATAGCGTATTAAGTACCAAAGCCTCTCCCCCTTTTTTGTAACTGCGGTCCTCCATATCTCTAATAAATACGGCTATGGCCCTCGGGGTAATTATAATTGGACAGCACTGGTTTAGACAAACCAATACAAGAGCCAAACAAAAATATAAAATAGAATTTTTTTTCTTTACTATTGATCGGGCGATCAATGCATTGGAGCTGAGATTCAGCCTACTGAATAATCATAACGACTCTTTTGAATTTTTATATGATGTTCACAAACTAAAAGACACGTAAAAATGAATTACTGGCACATTGTAAAGATCTCGAAAACGTCTGGACAGATGGTGATTCATCCGATCTTAAAGCTTTAGAACTGGCTAACGAAATAGGCCTCGTTTCTTCAATTTTAACAAAGAAAGAAGGTCCAGTTGACGTTCTTATAATCATTACTTCCCTTAAAATTGAACCAAATTTGAGCATTGCTTTAAGAATTTTCCTAACGCTGCCCATAATTGTTGCTACCAGCGAAAGAAACTAATTGCTTTAAGAATTTTAAAGAATTTTTTTTTTTTTTTTATTAGCATTGCTTTAAGAATTTTCCTAACGCTGCCCATAATTGTTGCTACCAGCGAAAGAAACTTTTCTAAATTAAAAATAATAAAAAATTATTTAAGAACCATATCTACTCAAAATCGTCTTAATGGGTTAGCAATATTGGCCATTGAACATGAATTGAGTAATAAATTAGATCTGAAAGAAGTTATTCGCGATTTTGCAGAAAATAAACTTCGAAAGAGATTGTTTTAATTTAGGTTTAGACTTTGAATATTGTTTTAGTTTGTATAGATGGCTTTCCTGGCACATAAAAGCGTTGTTTTGGAAGGTAGAAAATCAACCTGACAATCCGTCGCTAACCCAGTGACGTAAGCGAAGTTGACGCCGAAATATGCGAATCTGGGAGGAGGATGAGGTCAGCTGGGTCGATGGGGAGAGGGTTGTTTACGGAATGGGAGAGTCGCACGGTGCTTGATGCGGAACTGACTCGTCGAGAAAGGGATGTAACAATATTATTTAATTAGTTTTGTTTATTGTTTTAAAAGTATATTTAAATTATCTCTGAAAATAGTAAGTACTAGTTTCAGTTTTTAAGTTCATTGTCGTTAGCTCGTTAAAAATGTAAATTTTGTTTTTCAACAAAACAATTTTCCGTAAATCTGTATTAGTATTATTGTCTTAATTTAATTATATGTCGTTTTTTTGGTTAACATGATTATTTTATAATTCTGATCTTTTTATTTTAGTTTTTTTTTTAAGCTTAGGAGCGGCATTTTTTGGGTTTGCCTACAGCGGCAAAAACGCTAGGACCGGCCCTGTCTGTGAAAGGGCTTGTTTCGCCCCGTCACATAGTATTCTTAAAGCTAGGTTGACACGATCAGAGCATACTTGGACCGAATTCGCTCGGAGATGAACTCGGTCCGCGAATACTCAACCGAGTTTTAAGTTCGTTTACACGTTCCGAGTGCACTCGGTCTGTAGTCTGAGGTGAAATGGCGGATCTCGTGCTTCTGATATTATTAATTTTCTTCGGTACTTTGTCCGGGCCTACTTCTGATAAATTCATGTTCTTTACTATTTTCAAAACTGCCGATTCGCGGCATTCTTATTTTCAGTCTTTTAATTTCACATTCCACAAGCATTCTTCCTCTTCGTAGCATTCTTCTTCTTCGTATTCAGTTCTACGAATCTAATAATTTTAGCTTCGCTTCACTTACGCGATCGTTTAGCCCTTTCCGCCATTTTAAACTTCCAATCGGCTGCTACTTGGTCCGAGTATTTTAGATGCCAGCCGAGTTTACTCTACTCGGATGAAGCAATCCGAGTGGATGCGCGCGCATCGTCTGAGCGAACTCGATACAAGTGTGCTCTGATCGTGTCACCTAGCTTTTAGAGAACGGAATGTGGCGTCATCTGTTGACCAAAAAAAAGTTTCACCATGCCACAACGTTCGCGAAAGACTCCTCTGTTATTAGAAACTCATCAGTCATCCTTGCTGTAAAGCAGGGGTGGGCAAACCGCGGCCCTCGGAACTACTTATTGCGGCCCTCCAACTAATAGCTATAATGCCGAAAATTTTATCGATAAATAAAATTAATACATATTTAAATAGATACAAATAGTTTCTACTAGAAATAATACATGACTTTAAATTATCGTAGCCCTGTTTCTAAGCACCATTTCCTTGTGCTACTGATTTCACTGGGATTACTTTGTTGACTGACACAATAACATCCTCTCTTATTGTAGATGTGCAGTATCCTCTGCTGTTTTTCCTTTTATAGGATTTTCTTCAACTTAAACAATCCTCACATCATTCCAATTAATTACTAAATCACTAATTTTGTGCTAATGCTGTATTATCCAGACCTTTATGACTTATAGGAAAGATACTTATCAACCTTTGTTTATTAAAAGCACTTCCAAAGATCCTTGGAAGTATAAGATAGTGGCCTTTAGATCATTACTGAGCAGAATTAATACTCAATGCTCAAATTATGTATCTAAAATCACAGAATTAGAATGAATTATAAAGAAGCCTTCAGTCATGGGTACAGTAAAGATATAATTAATAAATTATGGGAGAAGATGAACAATACAATAAATGAGTCAAATGAACAAAATAGGCAAGATTATGAAGATCACATTGTACATTCTTTGGAAATTAAATGAAATTACACTTGTATTATACTTTTCTTTTATATATATCTCGGGGGCTAAAATAATGTTCAATAGAAAAAAATACTTTTAATTACTTAAGGAATGATAAAGATCATATAGACAGGAATAAAGCTCCAAGTGTATGTGAAATTCCCTTTGTAGATAATGAAATGCAGCAAGCCAGAATTTATGTAGGCTATACTTCGAGATCATTCGATAAAAGAAATAAGGAACACACACAACATTCAAATATTCCTAAACTAGCTAAATTATACTCTTAATGACCTATTTTTGAGTTAAACTACAAAATTAACAATTATTTATTGATTACATTAGTGTCACCATTATTATATTATTATTAAATAGCCGATGGCATTACCTTAGTCTAAATTTAAAATAATTATTAATCCAATAAACAATGCACCATAATGTAATTAATAAATAATCATTAATCTAGCAGTTTAACTCAAAAATAGGTCACTAGGGGTATAATTTGGCTAGTTTAGGAATATTAACATTGCTGTAATTTATTTTTTAAAAACATTGAATATTCTGAGCTCAGATGAATGGGAAACACAATCTGTATTAATAACAATTCATCTATAGAAAATAGAGTTCCGAGTTATGACAGATTCAAACTATGATTAAAATTTAACATGTCCCCGTCATAAGTAGAAGACCTCTGTACTTTGGATTTTTGTACTCGGGCAAATTTTAATTTTCAATTAATAGTCAAAATTCTGTATAAAATGACTATACTTGAAGTCATTAGTTGTAATTTATATTATTATATTGTGTTGTTATTGTATATTGATAAGTACTGAAGCCACTGCATATTAATTTTTAAATAAATTTAATTAATCTTCATCATTATTTTTATAAAGTAGCATAACATAAAAAAATAAAATTATTGATGTTTAAAACAATTAGTAGTTGTTATATAAAAACAATAATTTAATTTTTTTTACTCTTGTATAATTATTGCTTTTGTAAAAAAACAATAATTATACAAGAGTGAAAATAATGCTAAATTACATATAATAGTGGCTATTATCAAAGCTTTATTGCTTTTTTAAACAAAATTATTAATTTTGTTTTTAAAAGTAATTACAAAAATAATTTTCTTGTGAATTTAAAAATTGCAATAGCTATAATTATTAAAATTACAATTAAATTGGAGTTGCAATTTATTTCTAAATTTGGATACACATCTGGTAATAAATGTGTTACTGATGGCATGTCTGGCAATAAATGTTTAACATACTGACATATGTTACTATCATGGAAAATATGCAACTGCAAAAATTTATTAACAACAAATAGAAAATTCCCAAAATATTTTATAAATTTTGATAAAATATTTTAATAAAAAATAATTTAACATTTATAAGATTTCATGCAATAATAAATTAATAAAAATAAATAAAAAAAATATTGCGTAATTAAAGATAAAAAATGTTACCATTAAATATTTTATACTATAATTTATAATACAAAACAAATACATCTATATTCAATAATAAAATTCAGCCATTAAATTTAATATTTTAATAATTAATAGTTGTGAAAAATTATCAAGTTTTATTTATTATAAATAATTTCATTTAATTTTTTTTACAAAAACAGTTTCAGAATAATAACTTATTACAGCTCTAAGACAGGAAAAAACAAATTTATTCGAATTACAAGGAGTTATATAAAAACAATAATTTAATTTTTTTTACTGGTATAATTATTGCTTTTGTAAAAAAACAATAATTATACAAGAGTGAAAATAATGCTAAATTACATATAATAGTGGCTATTATCAAAGCTTTATTGCTTTTTTAAACAAAATTATTAATTTTGTTTTTAAAAGTAATTACAAAAATAATTTTCTTGTGAATTTAAAAATTGCAATAGCTATAATTATTAAAATTACAATTAAATTGGAGTTGCAATTTATTTCTAAATTTGGATACACATCTGGTAATAAATATGTTACTGATGTCATGTCTGGCAATAAATGTTTAACATACTGACATATGTTACTATCATGGAAAATATGCAACTGCAAAAATTTATTAACAACAAATAGAAAATTCCCAAAATATTTTATAAATTTTGATAAAATATTTTAATAAAAAATAATTTAACATTTATAAGATTTCATGCAATAATAAATTAATAAAAATAAATAAAAAAAATATTGCGTAATTAAAGATAAAAAATGTTACCATTAAATATTTTATACTATAATTTATAATACAAAACAAATACATCTATATTCAATAATAAAATTCAGCCATTAAATTTAATATTTTAATAATTAATAGTTGTGAAAAATTATCAAGTTTTATTTATTATAAATAATTTCATTTAATTTTTTTTACAAAAACAGTTTCAGAATAATAACTTATTACAGCTCTAAGACAGGAAAAAACAAATTTATTCGAATTACAAGGCAGTAGCGCTTTCTATTCTCTAGAATCCTCTTCAGCTACTAACGAATTACATCTATTCTAGAGAATCGAAAGCGTTACTGCCTTGTAATTCGAATAAATTTGTTTTTTCCTGTCTTAGAGCTGTAATAAGTTATTATTTTAGATTAGATTATTAATATTAATTATTATTATATTAATTAGGTTGGATTATTATTATTATTATTATCATTATCATTATCTTACAAAGGGCGTATGTGCACCATGGTGCACTCAAAGGGCTGAAACAAGTCAGGAAACCCTTGTTCTTGAGTATAGCTCTGTGCCAAACTGTGATGATGAAAGACTTGTCGCATCTGTGGTTAGAGTACTACCACAGAGTACCTAATCTGCATAATACTGCTCTTTGTTGATTCAATAGTGTTCTGCAGAGTACACACAAGTATACAGATGCCCTCTGTCTGATTCTTCTTATTGCTTGAATAGTCCGTTCGGCAGTACATGTGGCGGCATTGTTTTTTTGGGGTATCTCACAATCCGTAGGTGATATTAAAAAACTTTCAAAACAAAAGTTATCTGCTTTTTAGAGTTCTATCCAATTATGCCAAAATCAGTATATGTTTTTATTGGAGATTTCAAAGTTAACCCCTTGTGCTCCTACTTCCGATGGGTCCACAAAATTTTTATCATATCCATTCAATTCTTCGGATATACTTTGGTAATCAAAATTTTTCGCTCTACTTCCTATCTCATCGAGTTTCCGAGAGAAAAGGGTGGTACAGGTGGTAAGAAACATCCTGTATATATATTGTAGTGTAGTTTTAAGTATTGTGCAGTTAAATTTTATAATTTATTAAAGAAACAGAAGATGGGTTCATATCCCCAAAAGCACTTCTTAAATTCTATATTTTATTTTATTTGTCATTATAAGCTGTTTTGTATTTGTGTTAAAAGATGACAGTTTTTTATCTACTGTATTTTGTTCCTGCCAATCTAGCATCAGTTCAGAACTACCTTGATTTCAAGGAAGCTAAACTCCTAGAAATTTTATTATTTTCTCAGCAGAATAAAGGTTTAATTTTATATAATTTGTTCCAGATCTGAATTATATAAACTTCATCTAAAACATTCAAAAAATTAACATAATGACAGTTTCACTATAACTATCACTGAAATATGCCTAACTACCAAAGATTCAAATGTTCAGAAACTCTGCAAACAAAATTTGGGCTAATGGGATTTAAACATTAATAATTCAATAAAAAGATATTTATTCAAGATATTGTATACGAAAAATACTTATATTTTCACTTGAAACTTATGCTATATTTATCATCTAGTATACTTGTAAATTAAAAATAATTATAAATTATTGTTTCATTAATGAAATGACACATGAAAATTTATTTTACACTACTTTTCAAATTTCTGTATAATTTTCATTCATTTCATTTCTATTGAAATCTGTTATGAAATTGACCAACTTTTTATCACTTATAAAAATTTTATTTTTTTATGAATAATAAACAAATTGAAGAAATATATTACAACACTAAAGCTGTAGACATTCTGCTACTAATTAGAGTAAAGAAGGGAGCTTAAACACCAAACAGAAATAATACTTTTATTTCACAAAAGAAATGTTTGACCATTAACAACTGGTCTATTTCAGCTAATGTTATCCATTACACAAAGAGCCAGGATATTTCTCCTGGTTGTTTGTTTACAAAGTTTAGAAAAAACTGTTAGTTGGTGATACGGGATACTCCTACAGGTCATTGTTTAAACAGGTTAGAAAGAGCCGTTAGATGGCATCACATGTTAAATTATTGCTCTGCACAAGACAGAGGACCAGTTCCTGTTGCTTACATCCAAAAACATAAAAAATGTTAAACTATACAAATTATTGGTAAAAAAAAATGTGGAGGAAAGAAGGCATTGATACAAAACCACGAAAAATAATACAACAATGTCTTGGATGTTTTTGGGTGACGTTTGTATTATTTTTTTTGGTTTTATATCATAATGCCTTCTTACCTCCACACTTTTTTTTACCAATAATTTGTATAGTTTAACATTTTTTGTTTTTGGATGTAAGCAACAGGAACTGGTCCTCTGTCTTGTGCAGAGCAATAATTTAACACGCGACGCCACCTAATGGCTCTTTCTAACCTGTATAAACAAACGACCTATAGGTACGCGACGCCACCTAACGGCTCTTTCTAACCTGTATAAACAAACGACCTATAGGTGTATCCCATGTCACCAACCAATGGCCTTTTCTAAACTTTGTAAACAACCTGGAAAAATATCCTGGCTCTCTGTGTAATGGATAACATTAGCTGAGGTAGACCAGTTGTTAATGGTTGAAAACGTTTCTTTTGTGAAATAAAAGTATTACTTCTGATTAGTGCTTAAGCTCCCTTCTTTACTCAATATTACAACACAACTACTACTTGACTTATGTGACCTAAGTAAAATCAACTTTACATAAATATTTTCCATAATTTAATTTTTAAAATACTTGTACATAGCATAAATAGCTACTGTATTTTTTAAATAACCAAACTATTTAAAATTTTTACAAATGATATGACCAGTTAAATATATATGCTGATTCTGCCCCCTTGGCAAAAAGTCAAAAGTCAGTACTGCTGGTTGCTGATCACTTTTTATTCGAGTTTGGTTCATGTACATATAATTTTCAATTCACATACAGTGGGTAAAAAAGTCTCCGTACTCTGCAACTGCATGTAATAAATAGCTCTTTATTACAAGAAAATATGATTAATATTTTTTTTGTTTTGTATCATATTTAAGTATATAGTAGCTTCCTATACTATAAAAATCAAAACAATTAAAATAATAAAACTTCAAATTATGAACAAAGTTAAAACAAGTAAATTATTAGGCAAAAAAGTTTCCGTACAGCAATTTAAAGTATGTTTTAGTATATTAGTGTAATTCATCTAATGATCAGTTGGGCCTCCTTTCCCTCTTATGACTTCTTTTAAACATTCTGGCATTATCCTAACAAGTTTTCTAGTTGTTTCTGGCGTAATTTTATTCCAAACATCCATTATTACAGCTTTTAGCTTTTCTTTGTTCCGTGTATCATAATTTTTCAATTGACGACCCATTTCTTCCCATAGATGCTCTATATGATTTAAATCAGGAGACTGAGGAGGTGTATTAAGTTGATGAGGCATCTTATACAACAACCATTCCTTAACAATCCTTGCAGTGTGTTTTGGATCATTATCTTGTTGGAAGATAAATGATCTTCCAAGGGACAATTTGTCAGCTTATCAAATATATTTTTTCAAGATGTTTAAGTATTATATATTTATCCATTGTATCATCAATAAATTTAAGATTACCTACTCCTGAAGAACTCATGCACCCCCACACCATCACGTTCCCACCATCATGTTTCATAGTTCTGCACAAATTTTTAGCTTGCATATGTTGGTTTTGTTTTCTCCAAACTATGACCCATTCATCTGATCCACAGAGATTGAATTTTGAATCATCGCTAAAAAGTACTGATTCCCAGAAGATGGAAGGCTTATTCACATGCTGCTTTGCAAATGCAAGACGTTTCTTTCTATTAACTTGGCTAATGAAGGACTTCTTCCTGGCAACACATCCTCTATAACCAGTTTTTTTATACATTTCT
>AYEL01077154.1:0-52029 GCA_000484575.1 Olivierus martensii
TGGAAAGTAGAGATGACGACATCTAGTGTAACGATTCAGCATGACTGCCGTTACAAAATTAAAATATTTAATAAATTACTTTTTAATAAATTCTTACAGTGAAAAATTACACCATCGATGGTACCAATGAAATACATTGATTGTTATAATTGTCAATAATTTGATGCATCAGCATGAAAATCCATCGATTAATAATTGACAATCGATGCCATTGCATGGCCCTAATATAGTATTTGAATTTGATTTATATACAAAAAAAAGACAAACTTGCATATATTCAAATTCACACAAACAGAACTTTTAGCATTAAATACAATCAACTATCAATGACAAAGCTAGCTAGCTATCTATCTATATAAAGTTGTATCACTGTTAAAATATATTTTCATAATGATATAATAAATTCAAAACAATCAAACTCCTGAGTTCTGCTGCTTATAAGAAATACAAGGAATCCACAAAGCACATTAAGTAGGAACAAATACAACATTTATTATTAGTTATCCACTACATATACTAATAATATCATATGTTATTGTTAGTATATGAAGTGGATAATTAATAATAAATTTCATATTTGTTCCTGCTTAATGTGCTTTGTGGATTCTTTGTAAATTCAAGACATTTATATATACTCTGTAACAACATTACTTTAACAAAATTAACTGCTGTATACAGAAAATGATCTTGTTCTAAATAATTGATTTTTGAATCTGTTTATTCAAGATTAAATTATACTGTAAATTAAATTCTATAAACAGAACTGTTTTTCTGATTTTATTTGAAAATTGTACGATAAAATGTGTTCTGTTGAATAGTATATAAAAGTAAATAATACTAATGAAATCTATAAAAAACAAAAAATAAGTGTTTAAATAAAATAGTGAATTTTCAGTGTTTTAGACAATTCAAAAATTAAATGATGATTGAGAAACTAAAGATACGATGGTTTGATTTTAATTAAATTTTATCAATAACAATCAAGTAATTACAATTTAATAAAATTTAGAAATTTTGGTAGCCATATAAATATAGCTGGGAACAGCATAATTGAAGGTCATGAACTGGGCTAAAATGTGTTAAGTAATTTTATCACAATGTGACTATTAATTCCTTTCAATAGTGTGTCAATTAACTGAGACTCATTTAACCTAGGCTTTTTTTTTATCTGAAGTAAATTGTAATTCATCTTGTTAATTTTTAAAATTTTTGTAATAAAGTAATTGTAGATAAAATTAAGTTGTTTTATGGTATAATTTAAAACATTTATATTTCAACTATTTTATTACAATAAATTAAATAATCCTGATGTGAACAACACTTAACTTTTAAATTATACAATAGAACTCATTTATATTCAATAAGTAGGTCTATTCTGTACAGAATGTTAATTTATTCAAATCCAGTTTATTTAATAATTTACCAAATCTCCTGTGTCAGCTGAATTTTTGATTGCCAAGGTTCTCTCACAAGGAGAGGACTCGAGGGCCGGAAAACGGAATGAAACGAAATTTATTTCTGTGAATCTCCTGTGTCAGCTGAATTTTTGATTGCCAAGGTTCTCTCAGTCTTAGAAACGTATAACTATAAGCACTACAAAGCAATCCTGGAACGATCTTTTAAAAATAAACTTTTTTTTTTAGAGAGAAATGTTTTCAGCTTATATTATCCCTCCTCAACTCTCAAAAGACTTAGAAACGTATAACTATAAGCACTACAAAGCAATCCAGGAACGATCTTTTAAAAATAAACTTTTTTTTTTTAGAGAGAAATGTTTTCAGCTTATATTATCCCTCCTCAACTCTCAAAAGATAGGCATTCTATTGAACAACCAACTGTTAGACAAGCGTTTGTGTTCTAGAACTCAGAACAAACTACAAAATTTCAAAAAAATAATTATACATATTCTTAACAAATTTTAAGCTTAAGATAAAATATATATACATATTCTCTTATAAAAAAATTCTTAAATAAAAGAAAATGAATATTTAACAAATACGAGGAAGAAAGTTTTTTTACATTTTAATAAAGTTAAATTTCAGCTAAAACTTATGACTCCCGTTAGTGTGCAACTTATTGTTTTAGTGCAAATTTCCAGGCGTTAGATAGATTAACTGACTTTTTTTCATTTATTACTTTATTACTGTCGCTGTAAATAATTCAGCTCAATTTTTAAAAGTGGAAAAATATATTTATTAAACTTTATTTACATTGAATAAGAAGTGGGAAGAAATTATGCATTATTACTGTCGCTTCGCAAAAAGATTTGAACCTCTTCTGCTACTTTTAATTCATTCATGTCATGTATTTCTTTAATTATTTTAGCTTCTTCCCAATTTATTTTGACATCGTGCTCATATGCCCTTTTAGCTAATGCTGTTGTTAAAGCTCCTTTCCTGATATCTCTCTCATGTTCACTCAATCTGTTTTTTAAATTCCTTGCTGTCGCTCCTATGTATGCTTCATTGCATTGAGAGTCCAAGTAGAATCTATGTGACATCTTCTCTCTTGCCTTTCTAAGGTCTCTCTATAGATTCTATCCACTAACCTTTTGTTAAAACCATGCTTTAGTGCTATCTCTTTAATTATTCCGAGCAAGAAAACAATGACAGAAGAGAGCCTAGTGACCAGGCAGGCAGAGCATACCAAGCAATACCGGACACTCTAAGAGACTTCAGAATAGTAAACCAGATTTTGAAGAAGAGTAAAAGAGAACCTGCTTATAAGAAACCTAAAACCATGTTTAACATGCTTAGAAATGTAAAGGACAAGTATGAGCAAGAAAACAGAACTGGAGTCTATCAGATCCCTCTGCTAAACTTGGACTATCAATGCAATGAAGCATACATAGGAGTGACAGCAAGGAATTTAAAAAACAGATTGAGTGAACATGAGAGAGATATCAGGAAAGGAGCTTTAACAACAGCATTAGCTAAAAGGGCATATGAGCACGATGTCAAAATAAATTGGGAAGAAGCTAAAATAATTAAAGAAATACATGACATGAATGAATTAAAAGTAGCAGAAGAGGTTCAAATCTTTTTGCAAAGCGACAGTAATAAAGTAATAAATGAAAAACACTCAGTTAATCTATCTTAACGCCTAGAAATTTGCACTAAAACAATAAGTTGCACACTAACGGGAGTCATAAGTTTTAGCTGAAATTTAACTTTATTAAAATGTAAAAAAACTTTCTTCCTTGTATTTGTTAAATAATCATTTTCTTTTGATTTAAGAATTTTTTTATAAGAGAATATGTATATATATTTTATCTTAAGCTTAAAATTTGTTAAGAATATGTATAATTATTATTTTTTTATGTATATATATTTTATCTTAAGCTTAAAATTTGTTAAGAATATGTATAATTATTTTTTTGAAATTTTGTAGTTTGTTCTGTGTTCTAGAACATCAACGCTTGTCTAACAGTTGGTTGTTTGATAGAATGCATATCTTTTGAGAGTTGGAGGGCTTAATATAAGCCAAAAACTTTTCTCTCTAAATAAAAAAGTTTATTTTTAAAAGATCATTCCTGGACTGCTTTGTAGTGCTTATAGTTATACATTTCTAAGTTAGAATCCTTTAAAAGCAGTTTTGTTAGTATTTGTTCTGTCTGTATTACTTCAGATAATCAAGATTCTGTATTGAGAGAAAGGAAACTCTTGAATTTACAAGTTAATCTGTTTCTGGAGTTTGCTCATTTGCTCATAAAATAAGAAATAAATGTGTAAGTTTCCCATAGACATAATGCTAAAATTAGGGGCTCTGTTCTCAGTAATGCAATTTTATCAGAATAAAAGTAAGTAAAGGCCAACAGAATGAATAGTTATGTTTTCATTTCTTGAGATAAATAAATCATCTTTTAAAATCAAGCAAATTATTATTATAAATTATTTATCATATAAATTTATTTTTTATTTTCTTTTAGATTCATTTGTTTTTCATGATAACTACTGGCTTGAAGCAATAAGTTTATGCTCATATTTTGAACAATGTATTTAAGTACAAAAAATAAATGCATTATTTATACTATAACAAAATTTTTATTTTGTATACTCTATTTATGAATATATTAAAAATACTTTTATATTTAAGTACAAAAAATAAATGCATTATTGATACTATAACAAAATTTTTATTTTGTATACTCTATTTATGAATATATTAAAAATACTTTTATAATTAGTTTTGTCATCAAAAATTCTTTGAATAAGTAAATATTGTGCATATTGAGGAATCTTAACATATTGTATATTGAAAATTCAAGATTATATTAAGATTCATCAATATGCACAATATTTACTTATTCAAATAAACCTAACTAGCCAAATTTTCCCTAGTAATTTATTTTTTGAAATAATTGCCATTTTAATAATTAATTAATTTATGCTACAGTGCCACCATCTATTGGATTAATAATTAATTATTTAAGTTTAGGCTAATGTGGTGCCATCTGTTGTTTAATAATCAAACTTTAATTTTTACTAATTTCCCAAAATTAAAAATTTGCCTTGGCCTGGAGTCGAACCAGGAACTTCAGGTTACCAATGCCTTAATAAATTAGACTAGTTATTTCAAAAAATAAATTGCTAGGAAATTTGGCTAGTTAGGTTTATTTGGATTGTGTAATCCCCTAAGTAAATGTGGATTTATGATTGATTTACTTATTCAAAGAATTTTTGATGCCATAAAAATAATTGTAAAAATATTTAAATATAAGAGTCCTTTATGTATGTCATTTTGCATATATGTTGCTGATTGATTAAAGACAATAAACTTAATATATTGATACTATTAACATTTACATCTTTAAACAGAATGTATGTGTCTATTTCTTTTTGAATTTTCTCTTTCTTCTCCTTTCATTCATATTGTATATAAAATGCGTATAAAATACAGGTAGGCCTCGATTAGTGCGAATAACGGGTTCCACACATTTCTCGCAGTATTCGAATTCGCACTAATCAAAGTATTAACTATATGTAAAATATGGTAATTGGCTCTTGCAAAGTTTTGAATCGTTTGATGTATAACACACTTGTCAAAGTCATCTATTTCACAGTTTCGCTCACTAGGTCTTTTACAATGTTTACCAGGTGATTTTAAAAAAGTCGATGAACCCAATGCTGAAACTTGATTTCTTATTTTCTTTATTGTAGCTTCAGAAACTCCACTTGCTTGAGAAGCCCTTTTCAGAGCTTGTGAGAGCGGAATTAATACAGATTTGGATGAAGCTTCACTGGAACAAAATTCTGCAACATTATATACGATTTTACGTGCTTGCGATTTCAAGACTTCACCTTTCCTAAACTGATAGGACATCTTGCTAGTTTAACAAATTAGCGAATTCAGTATAACAAATGGGAACAAATAATTTTAAAAGCAAAAGCAAAATTAAATCAAAAATAAAATGCGTAAAGTGAATTAAACACGTGCAATGGCTGTAAATCCGAGAAGAATTACACCAATTCCTCACATGCTTAACCCCCATTCAAAATGGACAGGTCTTGTTGCTATGGCGACCACCACTAACTAGACATCTTGGTGGGAGCTATTCTTGTGGTAGACAGACAGTAAATGAAAGAATCAGTGAACAAAAAAAAGCATAGCATTCAACTATGTACAATATACCAAAGTTAGAAAATGGACAAAACAAATTAATTACATATGAAAAAAATCAATGAAAAAAATGCTAAAGCATATAAAACAGCATAAAACTTAATTGAATTAAGGCTATGGGATTACTTGAAATCCATAAGAATGTAAACATATCTAATGTCCTCAGAATGAACAATTTAAATGCACTCATTAACCCAGGCAAAGTGTCATCCTCACAAACAAAATGAATATGAGCTGAAGAGAATTCCTTTTATCAATGATTTAATGCAGTATGCTTTCCAAACCTTTTCCATGGTAATTTACCACCTTATGGATATCCAAAATTTTCTGTGACATATAACATTAAAAAACCATTAATATAAAAATTATATATCTAAGATGAAAGAAGGAAAGAAATTTTTTTCATTCTTCTTCTTAAGATTTATATATATAAATATAAAACTTAAGAAGAAGAAAAAATTTCTTTCTTCATCTTAGTTATATAAATTTTAAAAATTTAAAAAGATTTCTTTTCAATTTCTTTTTAAATTTTCTTTTCAGTAAATATATATATTGCATATGCTATTATATAGCATCCCTGAAATGTTGCAACATGTAATTGGAAAGCAGTGATCTAATATTATGTAATGCATGTTTTAAATTTTGTTTATAAATTATTGCTTTATATTGTTAAAATTTTAAATGTGTTAAATTTGTACATATTAAATATATATAAATATTAATTTCAAACATGAAACAATTTTAATTTATGCATACAAGTTTATAGCATGTAAAAATGTAAAGTATGATTTACAAATTTGAAATATTTTTTTCAGAATTCATAACTTTAATATAGGCTAATTTATACTTTTGTATTCTAGAATGTTTGTATTTTCTAATTTTGCCACTTGTGTCTTTAATAAGTAATCAAAAACATTTCCTTGATTTAAAGATTCTATGTATTTTCTTTGATGATAACTTTTTATTTCCAAAGTTTTTGCCTGTTTCTTTATTTTATATATTATTTATTAACTTACTAATGAAATCTTTTAAGGAAATGAACAGCTTTTTATTGAATAGCTGACCTCTGTTTGCTGATTCTACTTTTTACATTTGAATTTTATAAGATATTAATTTAAATATATATTAATTCTGCAGGTTTGGTGACTCATGTACAGAATAGTGAGAAAAAGCCTGTGACTACAGGTTAGTTTGCAAATAATAAATTACCAATTACAGGCATACTTTCATTTATATCAAAGATATGTTTACAAAAATCTGCACAATCTGATTTATATCATTTGTGATAATTTTTCTTTAGAATATCATTATAGAAGATATAGATGCATATCAATAAAGATTTTGATTTTTATTATTATTTTTTCACTTAAAGATAAATTAAAAATTCATATATGCTTAAAGTAATATATCAAACCATGATGATTTTCATTTTGATATAAAACAAAAAATATATTTTGCTTTACTACATAATTAATAGAGGTTAATTAGGAAAAATCTACTGATGTTTTAGTTCAGAATAAATTAAAGATGCATATGGATTATTTAATGATTTTGATGAGAATATTTTATAAGGGATTCAAATTTTTAAATGCATTTTATCTAATTTAATTCTCAGGTAGAATCAGTATTACTTAAATGTTTCTTCTAAATACAATAATTTTGAAAAAATGTTTAACAATTTTGATATACAATGATCACTTATATTAAATAATTTATTGCTTTTTATTTATACATATTAGTTTTTATATTTTGTCTTTTAGACTTCATGGAAAGAATTTTAATGATAAGAATTTTGATTGAAGAATTCTCAAAATTTTTATAATTTTAGTTGCTTTTTAAATCTAAAATTTAAAATAAGTACAGAAAACATTAAATTATTAGTGCTAAATATGGAAAAATACACACTTAATTTGGTTTGATTTTAGATAATTCTTTGAAAATGCTTGTAGATTAAATTCTTATAAATTGAGGCAAAAGTATAAGCAATTTAAATGATAGGAATAATTTAATTTTTAAGCTCAAAAGTGTATGATAGTTTTCCTTTAAATATGATAAAATACTGTCTGATTACATTAATAATTACAGAATTATTATCAATAATTAATATTAATTTTCATAATACTGTAATAAGGAAATTGTCTTAATGAAAGTGCCTAATAAGTTTGCCAGGTTGTGCAAATATAAGAAACTTCTTTCTGGGATTAAATCCTATTTTCATGTCTTAGGATTTTTTTTTGAGAACCCATGTCAGCTATATCTATCCCTTCCTTCAACTGTTAGTTAATTCACATCATGTTAGGCAGCTTGTGGTTGACTCTGTAAAATGATTTAGCTGCTTTGTAATCTGTGATTGGAAAGCATGAAAAATATAGAAAGAAAATATCTCTAGTCAAAATATTTGTAGTTTCACTTTCTGAACAATTCTGTGAAATAATCTTTAAGAGATAACAATGATGATGATAATAATTTATTATGAAAATTACAAAAAATAATGTTTTATTACTGTGTGTATTATCATGCATAAAGTAAATGAAACTGTAACATACAATGAAAAATAAAAGCAATGAGATATATAACAAATTCAATGAAAAATGTTTGTTTATAACATATATCAAAAGATTGCCATTGGGGGAGATGCATGAATGCTGACATGTAAATACACTTAGTATTAGTCTATGTTCTCTCCATTTATGTTTTTGTGTAAATAAGTATTTGAAGAAAGTATTTCCTCTTTTAGAGATGCAAGAGATTTTTAATTGATACACAAGTTTGAGAAAATGAATTATAAAATTGGGTGTAGTATTTATAAGATAATCATAAAATTTGAATATGTATTTTTCTCTATACAAAAATTAGTAATGAATAATAAATTGAACTATAACTACACAAGGAGCTAGACCTATAGGATGCTGGCTTAACATGAACAGAATCCAAAGAAAGTGATAAAGGAACTAAAGCACTAAGCAAAAAAAATTCTTTTATTACACAAAAGAAAGGTTTTTCAACCACTCTCAACTGATCTACTTCAGTTACTGTTATCTGTTACACAGAGAGCCAGGATATTTCTCCGTATTGTTTGTTTATAGGTTAGAAAGAGCCGTTGGTTGGTGGTCGGTAATATTTTTATTGTCTTGGTTATAGTGTTTCTTAAGGCCTCCATGTGCATTTTTGTACTGCTATCTGCACCAGACTTTACATTTTTGACTGATAATATGTATAGCGTAACATTATTTACAATTTTTGATGTAAGCAACAGGAACAGGTCCCCTTTCCTGTGTAAGACAGTAATTTAACATGTGTCACCAACCAATGGCTCTTTCTAACCTATATAAACAAACAACCTGGAGAAATATCATAGGTTGTTTGTTTTTATACGGATAACAGTAGCTGAAGTAGACCAGTTGATAGTGGTCAAAAACGTCTTCTTTGTGTAATAAAAGAATTTTTTCTGCTTAGTGCTTTAGCTCCTTTATTACTTTTATAAGTGGCAGAATGTTTACAACCTTACCAAAGAAAGTGCTAAGCAAAACATATAACAATGATCTGATATTGTTGCTCTATATTTTTGTAAACAGCAAAACAATATCTTTAATCACTGTCCCATTTGCACACTAATGTTTATGCACATTTTTACCACTTCTCTATTTCTTTGTCTTACTCTTTGCTAGCAATTCTATTAGATTTTAGTCTATGCTGACCAATCATAGTAATCAGAAACAGGTGCTTTTGTAAATTTGACTGAGAAAGAAATTCCAATAGGGAATAAGCTATTACTGTTTTGACTGATGGCACATGATTTCATGTGAGATAAGTTCCCAAGAATTTTTCTTCACACTACATTGAATTACATATTAAAAATTCTTACTTTGCATGTTCTCAATTTATATGGTTATTTCCAAGAATCACTTATTGCATAAATTATTATTATTATTATTATTAGTAGTAGTAGTATTAGTATTAGTATTAGTAGTAGTAGTATTAGTATTAGTAGTAGTAGTATTAGTATTATAGTCGACGACAAGTTAAGAATGTAGCACTGTAGAAGCTATAAATATTGTTTACAGCTTTATCACTCCAACATAAAAAATAGTCCTTCATGGTAACGCGAATAATTTAATGATATCGTTATCAAAACAGAAACTGACCAAATATCACATTATTCAAACTCACACTAATTGAGGCCTACCTGTATATCATTTTGTAGAGCTGTGATCACTATCTAATTGTTTTTCTAAGGTAACATGACTTATAAAATGACAATTTGTCTTACTATGAAGTGATTTGTAGTAACAAGCACATAGACTTCTTTTATCAAGAAAAAATTAGGAAAACCTCAATCTCAACGGCTAATCACAAAAGCAGTAGAAGCAACTATAGCTGAAGTAGCTATAGTTGCAGGAAATTCAAGTGCTGAAGAGGAACAATTGTATTAGGAAGGATAATAATAATAATAATAATAATAATAATAATAATATTTATATTTTTATTTGCTAATAATTTCATAGTCTATTTTCAAATTTAGTGATTACAATAAATTATACCATATTAAAGATTGATGTATAATAAGTACAGGTGCTCCTCTAGTTATAAACATTCTGATTACAAACATTCATACTTATGAACATGAAATTTCAAAAACTCTTCAATAATTTTAAGTAATATGCTAACAAAATGCTCTAGCAACCAATATAATATAAAATTACACATTTAACATATTACAGTAGTATTTCAATATGGTGACAATTACATCAAAAAATCCTTGCTTTATATTTGAATCTTTTCATTAAAATCTGTGAAATAAGAAACTTAATTGATCTAATTGTGAAATATATGTAGTACAGTAGGTGCCCTCTTATCTGGCCTCTGTTCAATTGGCCACTCAGCTAGCAAAATTACTCATACGGCAGTCACCATCTGTCACGACGTGTTTTTCTCTACCCTCCAGGTATTTATTAATTGCTCTATTTATTTGAGCAGTGGACGTTGTTGTTGCTTTGTGCAAGCAGTGTACATGGTTATTTCTACTCAGTTACTGTAATTCAGTTTGTGAAAAAATTTTCATTGGAAAAATAGCGAGTTTGCTTAAATTAAAATATAGTGATTCAGTGTGTATTAGTGTTCTGTGGTTTTTTCCTGCTTATCTTGTGATGTATATATGTATTGTATTCTATGTACTGCATACTGTATATGTAATTCGGTTTAACCGGCCATTTCGTTATTCGGCCAAGGGTTCAGTCCCATGGTGGCCAGTTAAGAGGGCGCCTACTGTATATAAAGTTATTTCAGTACTTCTGGATCCAAAATAACAGACCTATCTGAGTTGTGAACAAAACTTACAAAATGCTTTATAACAAGAGGAGCACCTGTATTTTCTGTTCATGTCAATACACTTCCATATAAATAAATTTGAATTTTTTAATTCATCCTTCATGGTATTATAATTTCAACAGAAATATGTCAATACGCTTCCATATATAAATAAATTTGAATTTTTTAATTCATCCTTCATGGTATTATAATTTCAACAGAAAAAAAACAGCTTGTTCCAAATAAAATTTTCCTGTAAAAATAACATTTTTGGCTTTTTATAAGGCCATCTTCAGTTATATAGTTGTAGATTAAAAGACTATTAGTAGATATATGGTAATCAGTTTCATGTTACAAAAACAAATGTAGGATAAAAACATGTGAAATAATGTTCATAATAAAATATACATCATAGAAAAACTAAGATTGGTATAAAAAGACTGTTAATTTTAAAATAAAGATAAATATAAAGTAATAAAAGTAAAAAATGTAAAAAATGAAATTACAATAAGTTTAATAAAATATTGATTTATTATTAATATTTTAATCTTTTATTGTAATTTCATTTTTTTATTATAAACCTATAGAATAAACTGCATGTGCCATACAAATTCAGGGCAGGGTATAGCTTAGAAAACCTAGAATTATGCTTTCTAGGTTTTCTAAGCTATAACTATATAGATGGTGATAGATATGGAAGACCAAAAACATCACAGGAAAATTTTGTTTAGTAGAACAGTAAAGAATTTTTTTCCCTATTGAATTTTTTAGTGGTCTTATACATAATTCCCATATAATACATTAATTCAATTGGAAATTGATATCTGTTATATGTGATTTTGGTATAAGTCATGATTTTTAGAACATAATATAATGATATATAAAGGATCCCTGTATTCATAAATATTGTGCTGTATTAAATAATGGATAATATTTTCATTTTAGGTGTGGTCACTGCAAGAGACTTGGTCCAAAATATGAAGAGGCAGCAACAATTTTGAAGAAAAATGATCCACCTGTTCCTTTAGCTAAGGTATTCAAAAAGTAAAAAATTTTCTAAAGTAAATAGAAAAAAATACCGTATATACTTGAATATAAGCCAATCTGTGTATAAGCTGACTCCCTGACTTTTGAGTTTGAAAATCTGTAAAAATGCATAACCCGTGTATAAGCCTACTCCCAGACTTTAGCACTTAAAATTGATTAAAAATTTGAAAACGATAAATTACATGATCTTTGATTTTTAGTTACCAATATATTAATGCCTGATAAATTACATGATCTTTGATTTTTAGTTACCAATATATTAATGCCATTTACCAAAATAAATATTTTATTGAAACTTTAAATATATACATATAAAATAAATTAATAATAATACAGACAGCAATATATCAATTTAAAAAGTAAAATTTTACTTATAAATACAGATAACAATATATCAATTTAAAATGTAAAATTTTACTTTACCCAAAGCGAGCGTGTCAAGGTAAGGTAAAGCGCAGGTTGGAGTCAAGTGTAAAATTGAGTCTAACCTGCACTTATATAAGTGCATCAGATAGGCGATGCTGCGCTACCTGATGCGCCGTGATGCAGAAATTCTCGACAATAATCCAGCTAAAGTGATCCAATGCAGCACACCTACATATAATTCTTGGATTATTGTCGAGAATTTGTGTCGTGGTGCATCGGGCAGTGTGGCGTCACCTTAACAGGTAAAGTAAAATTTTACTCAGAAGCAAGATTGATGTCGGAGAATGACATTATCATTAGGATGACGTAGCTTCAGAAAATAACAAATTAATGAATAGTAATAAATTTTTATAATTTATATAAAAGTATTTTCTTATTATTATTGTTGAATAACCGTTTTCTTTTTTAAAAAAGTTCATATTATCACAGTAAAAATTCCATTAAAATGTCTACATCACGCAGCTCCAAAAAGACTGTTCGAAGTTTCGTTTTCCCTATAGTTGAGTTGAGTGTTAAAATCTATGGTTCATATTAAATCTTTGATTGTATTTTACAGTGGATCACCCTAACGATGATGTCATACACCATTAGGATGACATGTGCAATGTCATCTAATGGATTTCTAGACGTTAATTGTGTGATTTCGAAGTTTTGATTTTGCTTATGATGATCTTTTTTGATAGACTAAAGTTATTTTTCAGTATAGATTTTAAATTATTATTATTTTTTCGTTATTTTAAACATTATTTTAGTTACTTTCTAATCTAATTAAATAATTGATGACTTAAATATAATAAGTATTTAGCGATTACTAGTGAATGAATTAAAACATTCTTAATTATTAATAATGAAAAATAAATATATTTTTTCACTCAAATGTAAATCCTAGATAAGATTCTTGATTGTCGAGTTTTTGCGTTGCGTTGAATCAGGCAGAATGGCGTTGCCTATCTGATTACGGTACGTATATAGACGCAGGTTGGAGTCGGCGGCGCGACGCGCTCGATTGCATCGAGGTAAGATAAAATTTTACCTGGTATCATATTAAATGAATTATTGCAAAATTTCCTTCCTGGTCTTCAGGAGATACATTCAATAAGTTTATGATTTTGCTTATTACTTCAATTTCTCCAGCAAAAAAAAAATTGATTTTTTTACGTTCAATAAGTTATGGTTTTGCTTATTACTTCAATTTCTCCAGCCAAAAAAAGTTGATTTTTTTTGATCCGTGTATAAGCCGACCCCCCACTTCAGAAGCTTTTTTTTGAGAAAAAACCTTGGCTTATACACAAGTATATACGGTATATATTACAATTCAAAACCATTTTGAAGAATTACAATTTAATGATTAATTTAAAACTGCCAGGAATCAGATCAACTATATGATATGGAAAAAATGCTATGAATTTTTTCATTGGACAAAATTTTGTTTATTATTATTGCAATCTTTATGGATTACTAATATACTATGCTTTCCTAGTAGATAACAAAAATTATTCATACTTATCTATTTCTATTTTTTATTTATTTTAAGTCAGTCCTGGTTTGAGACTTCAATATAAGAGATCCTGATTTTACAAGCAAATATAATTTGTATTAAAATTCAATTTATGTGCCTTTACCCTGATTTTATAAGAAATTTATAATGAACTGATTTTTACTTTTTCCCAAACAGATTATTAAATAACGGGGCTATTCCCAGGGTCTTTCGTGGATTGCCCACATCATGTTTCAGTTAGCCAGCAGTTCAGGATGAAATGTGAAAGTATGGGATCTGTAATTGAATCCTTAATCTTCTTCCAGATTGTAAAAGTCAGCTTTACTATGTAGTATATCCACATCTATGCTATGGTCAACATATAATATTTATTAGGCTGGCCAAAAAGTAATATGGATTTTTGCAGTAAATGATATTTAAAAAGAAAAAAGCATTATTTCTAACTTATAAAATATATACATATTCTGATAGCTGACACTTCAGTGTGTGATTTAAAAAAATGTTTTCATCAAAGCGCACAGCAGTGTGTCCGACAAAGTTCATGCAGTGCACATCGTGTGAATATTTACACGAACCACCTTAAACCATATTTGCCATCTTCATAACTTCGCTTCCAATTAAGCTAGTAAAACAAAAATTGCATATGTTGTTAAGCTTTATTCCCTCACAATCCTGTAAAAATTTCAAGCTTTAATATCAAAGTGTCTAGGAGATAGAAAACCCAGAAAATTGCAAATTTGGGCACTGACTCATTTATCAAAATTATATAGTGCTTCCCTAGACAGACTCAAATTTAGCACGAGTACAGGTCTTAGGACACAAGTAAAGGAAAAATTCTGAAAATTATTTTTGTGACTTATTTAATTTACTTCACCCAAAGCAATTGAGCACGTTGTCATGTTGCATCTAGCAGTGCAGCGTCTCCTATATAGCAATGTTTTTTTAATGAATATATTGATTATAATTTAATGAATATATCAGTTATTACTAGTTCTGTCCGAATACATACTTTACAACCTGTATTAAAACACTATTAATATGAAACAGATAATTCATAAACATCGGTTAAAAGGAAAAAATGGCATCGCGTGAAGAATTATTTAGCTATCTCAGATTACTATTTATTTAGCATGTTTATTCAATATAACAACTTAGCAAAAAATACTGATATCTCATCAAAAACAAAAATGTGAAAAAACAGGCCAAGTTCTATTCTACCAGTTTGTTTGGACACCAAAAGAATAGAGATCTAAAAAAGGTGCCAAGTTCCATTCTAATCCCAATGTCGAAAAATGAGATTTAAATACTGAAATAAGTTCAATACAGTGTCACTTTCATGCTTTTACTTGGCAAGTTTTTGAGTTATATTAAGTTATTATCTAGCTATCATAGATATTAAAACTTGCCAAGTAAAAGCCTGAAGATGGACACTGTATTGAATTATTTCAGTATTTAAATCTCATTTTTTGACATTAGGGTTGGAATGGAATTTGGCACCTTTTTTAGATCTCTACTCTTTTGGTGGCCAAACAAACTGGTAGAACAGAACTTTGCCCATTTTTTTCACATTTTTGTTTTTGGTGGGATTAAATTTTCTTGAATGACTTCATTTTGACAATGAGTGACAAGGTGTATTTTTGAGCAATATACAGAGAAAAACACTTTCTCATTCATCTATTTTATAGTGGTGCTTAAAAAATAACAGCCCTCCTGAAAAACTAGAAACGTGAATCTGGAATTGATCTAGGAGGAACTTTAAAGGATCTGGATCTTCGAAATTATAAGTTAATGCTTTACTGTGTGACCCTCCAGCTGATTTTTAGGCCTAATGCTATTTGTGCATTTCATGATAGTGTAAATATGTTTAGGCTTTTATATACACTAACAAATGAAAAAAGCTGAGATTTGCTTTACAGCAATATTACTTTATATGCTTTACAGCCCAATAATATAAATTAAGGTTGATATCACCATCTAGTAATTAAGAATTGAACTATAATTTTTGAAAATACAGTTAAAATTAAAACTTTGTTAGTGCCAGCTTTGACTAATAACTTTTAAAACTGATCATTGTTAACTTTCTGAAGTATAAATTTTTGTTTGGTTGATTTGATAGTCTCTAATTGGTTGAAATATTGAGACGTAATCTCAAAGATCCTGTTTTAATTGTAGGCAAGAATAATTTTTATTTTGGAAAAAGTAGTAAAAATCACATTTTGTTATTAATTACTGTTACTATTAATATATATTTCATTCTTTGTAGGTGGATTGTACATCTGATGCTGGGAAAGAAACTTGTTCAAAATATGGTGTCAGTGGCTATCCTACTCTGAAGATTTTCCGGAATGGCGACTTTTCTTCAGAATACAGTGGTGGGAGAGAAACAGGTATAATAAAGATAGCAATTGTGATTTTAAGATATATAGATGGATTTTATTCATTAAAACTGTGTGTGTGTATCAATAAATAAAATATAATTTTAAATTTTACTTTTGGTTAATCATATTTAAAATTGAAAAAATTTTTTCAATACTACATATTATGAAAATACTTCAAATATTAATTCTGTAAAAATCAGTTGCACTGCAGCCAGGACTGCCAAGAGGGGATGACATCCGTGATTTTGTCATGGGCCCGGCATCAAAAAGGGCCAGACTGTCAGGCTCTGACATGTCATATAACGTATCTGATAGTTTGCTGCCTGCCGCTAGAGTGCATTGTCTATCACCCAAACAAGCACCCAAAGCAGTCGTGCCAAAATATTATTTTAACATGGTATGTAATGTATCGAATTTTGAATTTATTGTACACTTTTTTCAAAAAAGTTAATGTTTTAAATATGGCTTTTTTTATTAAACCAAAGTTGTGACGTTTTTAAGTGGGGCCCAGACTTGTCACAAGTCTGAAAATTTCTCTCAGCGGCCTTGATTGCAGCATTTATTATTCTAGAGCAGGAAGGTTTTCAAGAAAAGATTTTACATGGTTTCCATTTAAAATTTGTAGTACTAAAGGAAATACAATGTTGCCTCTAGCCAGTGACATACCCATAATTTTTGGTACCTGGGGTGGCATTTTTTGGCTCCCCCTCTCTGGGGCACTGTTATTTTTTTTTGGCCCTTCTCTCCCCCTCCAAAAAATGCACCTGTTTTAACTTTCAACACACATTTTCTTAAATAATTTTTAAGAATTGAAAATTACAAATATCTGGTGAATAGTAATGATATTTCATGCTCTTGACCCCCTATTCAGTTTGGTGCCCAGGGCAGTCCACCCCTTTCTGGGTGTGCCACTGCTTCCAGCAACTTATTGCCACTATGCCACACTAATAAAGTTGCTGGTCATGGTATTAATTATTTCTGTAATATGATAGTTGCTTGATGAAATTGCTTTTAAAGTATTGCATACCAACTAAAAGAATAAGACCAATTCCCATTTTCAGATCTTCAGCTTTTCCAAGAGAGGTCCATGCTGGCCTGTTTAAAATCAATCTTAAATCTTCCAAACATATCATGGATATTGTTCATTGCATAATGGGCTCTTAAAATGTCTCCCAGATATATCCCTTGAGATTCCAGAAGCATGCCATTCTGCAAATTTTTTAGATATATTTTAGATTTTTGCTAATTTATGGCCAAAATTAAATCAAAAAATATACTTTCTATTTATAATCAGATATATTAGAAAATTTTATATCATTTATATAATTTTTATTTATATTTTTATATTAATTTTCGTACACTACCGCTGTCTGATGATATTTGACATTTTATTTAGCCTGAATCTCTAATAGTACAAAGTATATGTGAATAGCGATCCCAAACAAGAAAAATTCAACAATAAAATACAAAAATAATAAAAATAAAAATATTATCAATTATTATAATTAATAGAAACTCTGATGAAAAATGAATTTTTTAATTTATTAGTACTATATTTAGGAATATGTAATAATGAACAATTTCTAGTAGCAAATTGGAGAACAAAAACGCGAACATAAACACGATCAGAAGGTAGGTCACCACAAAAATATTTACAGATTAATTAAATATCATTTAAAATTATAATTTCTCTTACACTTTTAATATTCCAGAAAGTACATTATGTACAGAAAGTAGGAGGAGGCACGGCATAAATTTTATTTCGGGATAAAAATAAAAATTTTAATTTTGCTTTGTTTTAGGTCAAAATATCAAAGTTTAACATGAATGAAAAACATAAAATATGAAATCTGTTGTATAAAATGTTTTAGAGTAAATGACAATACAAGAGACAACAGATCATTACGATGCACCTAAAAGTATCTTTGTAAGGAAAATTTCACAGCTAAATACTAGTTTCGAAAAATCCAACCAGAATTACGCAGATTCATAGGATCCTTCACTGGAAATGACAAAAAGTTGCTAATTAAATATATGAGAGACTTAGATGGCAGGCTAAGACCTTTATCAAAACTCAGTTTTTTGAATCTTGCAGAAAATTTTAAAATATTCCATAGATTCAGTCGAGAAAAGTAATTGGCTGACAAAGATTTTTATTGTAGATTTATGAAGAAACATTAATGATATTTTTATCTAATATTTAATTTAATATTAGTTGTGTGCGTTATGTTTAAATAAAATGCTTTTCTCTCAAAATAATGCACCTTATATACTGAATTTAATTAATTTTCGACAATAATCCATAGTTCCTGACACTTTTAATACTGCAATGAAAAGGATGTTTTATAAAGCATATTAGTAGAGAGTTTTTGCCATAGCGTTTACTGGCTACGCTAAACCTTAAAATCACGTTACCGAATACGGTAAAAGCTGATAACGTACACATAGAGTTAGGAATACATAGAGATGCCCTGTCATTCCAAAGCTGAAGCCACTGACGCTTGGAATTCTGGGATATTGGCAGTGGCGGCTCGCCCATAAGGGCTGCAGGGCTGCAGCCCTCCCACCAAAATGAAAACATTTTTAAATTATTATAGCTATTACATTACCATACAATTATTTTACAAAAACATATTTTTTCCGATCGTAGTATATTTATTTTTGAATTGTAGGAACTAGGTATCTGGATAGGCGCTCTGTATGTGTATTGTAGGAGTCAGTGCGATTACGTACTCACGGCTGCAGTCAGTGCAGACCGAGTCACACCGCATAGTCAGTGTATTGAGCAGGTGGGATTGAAATTTCTAAGATATAATCTACTTTATTGTTTCTATAAATTAATTTATAAAGATTTTTTATTATAAATAGGCATGTTATTGATATTTGTGTATAATTATTAAAAATAATTATGCATATATATGAATAATTTTATTTATAATAATTAAATTTTGTAGTGCAACATGCAACATTTAATTATTTTATTCATATAAAACAAATATATATGTATGCATGTATATGTATAATAAAATGCCCATAAATTAATTTATAGAAACAATAAGCAGATTATATATATAGATAACAGCACATTAATGAATCATAAGTAATGAAATATACCTATCGTAAATATTGTTTAAATTTTATTTTACAAATAAGTGTTAATTTCATTTCATCAACATAGTTTATTCTAATTTATCATAAAAAAAAAATATTCATATGACAATAAATATTTTTGAACGTCATTATTTTGTTTATTTAGTAAATAAAATTTTTCTATAGGGTATTGATTTTTTAAATGAATTTTATCAAATAAATTGGAATCTTTAGCAATATATATATATATATATATGCCCATTTTCAATAGTTAATGAAATATTTTAGGTTCTGTATGAACCAACAAATAGAAAAGAAGATGGCTTTAATCATTAATTTGGCATCTTTGCTTTCTTCTACTCCATCATGACAGTTATTCTTATCACTTAAATTGTGATTATCACATTTTAAATAATTTGTATCGTGCAATTACTATTAGGGTGGCAGGAAGCATTGTTGAGAAGTCATGAATCAGAAGAAGAAAGTGAAAGTTTGACGTTGTTCTTGTCTTTACCACGTGCTGTAAGAAATGTGGGGATATCCTAAAGAATTTTATGTCCTATGATATTTAAACTCTGTTTATCTGATGTTCTTGGCCTACTTTTTGAAAGACATGTTTGAAATGCTTTTTCTGCGAAATGCACTATCGTGGTGAAAGTGAAAAAGCTAATTATTGCAGATAATTCAAAGATATGTACAGCCAACATTGATGAACAAAGTTAGTATAATGTTAAATATAGAGTTATTGCAATTACGTCTTACAACTGACAAATCGATTAAACACACAATTTTTCAGGATATCCCCAAATTTCTTATAGCACATGGTCAAGACAAGAACAATGTCAAACTTCCACTTTCTTCTGATTCAGGACTTCTCAGCAATGCTTCCTACCAGCCTAACAGTAATCACACAATATATAAATTATTTAAAAAGTAATAATCACTGTTTAAATGATGAGAACAATGGTCATGATGGGTTAGAAGAAAGCAAAGATGATGATAAATTAATAATTGATTTCAATTAATAATTAAAGCCATCTTTTCTAGTCATCAGTCTATATAGAACTTAAAATATTTTGTTAACTATTAAAAATGGGAAATTAATATTTTGCATATTAATAACCTTCATGGACTCTTGCATAATGCCCAAATTTGGTTGAAATTGGTGTTGGATAGTTCCCTTCCTTCCCTTGTTAGTGTTATATGATAACCAATAACTGCAATTTAAACAAATATTTCTGAATAATCATTTATTATTTTGTCCTATTAGATAAAAAAAATATGCATTATTTTATTCTGAAGTGGAAAACAATCAAATTTCAAGTTGACAAGCCTTTATAGCAGGAAAAAATTTTTATTAACGAAGAGTAAAATGTTTTCAGTCTATTATAAGACTGATGTGGGTCTTATAATAGACCAAAAACGTTTTATTCTTTGTTAAAAGTTTTTTCCTGCTATAAACTCTGTCTGGAATTAATTTGGAAGCAGGTTGAACTTTGATTGTATATAAGAAACAAACAAATTTATTAAGGATAAACATTTGCCACTTTTTCTTTGATTCATTTTCATAAATATTAAAAGTAATTTTAGTATAGATATTTTAAATATGAACATGAAAAACATTCAGTACATAATCATATCTAATTCAAATATATTCCGTTTATTTCCTTTTCAACAAATTCTGATCTTTTTCTTATAAATTTATTTATAAATATGCATATATGAATTCTAAACAATAATTAAATATTTCAATGTATGATTTATTTCATCTTTCACAAGAATTTAATATAAACCTCGACTTCTTTTAAACCAGCAGTGTTCAACTTTTATGGCAGCATCCCACAAACTAAAATCTCACTAAAAGTGCATTGTATGTTATAATAACAAAATGATTTAAAATTAACTATTACAGAAAAATTAAAAATATTTTCAGTTTTATAAACATAATACAGTTTGTATAATTTTAAATCATTTTGTTATTATAACTATTACAGAAAAATTAAAAATATTTTCAGTTTTATAAACATAATACAGTTTGTATATTTCAGAAAAACTTTACATATAGCATAAAACAAAATATCAAATTATAAACACTGAAAAATAACTGAATTAGCAAGAAACATTATAGTAGATAAATACAGAAGGAAAATTTCACTGATATAATAATAAATATTTCAAAGAAATCATGGGGAATTTTTTCTTGTAACAATGCTATCAAAATTTGTGTGTGAAAATTGTTTTATTAAAAAAGTCTGCCTACAGTTTCATATTATCAGATAAACCAATTTCCACTGATAGTTTTGAAACAAGAGAAACAACATTATTATTATAATCAAGCAACGTCATTTTTATACTAAAGCTGATGTGAGGATCCGGGGATGTTCGTATCTGCAATGCGACCGCTGATGCCATCTTAAACATCAGGTTCTGGCATCAGAAGTTTTGTTTCTCCAACACACAATGTGTCAGAATGTGACTAAAATGTCAATTCATATGGCAGGTGGATCTGTGATGCAGATGTCCGGGATTAGAGATTGATTCAAACTATTTAATTATTTTGTTAAAATTATAACAAAGCATATTTATTTAGCATAAAAATTATATAATGAAGCAGTTAACAATAATATACACTCTAATACAATCAAACCCTGATAAAATGCCCCCTGTTAAGCTACCACCCTCACAGACTGCCAAGAAATTTGGCAGAATGGATCTTCCCTATGGAATAGTCAAACCCTGATAAAATGCCATCTGCCAGTAGAAACATCTAAACAGATATTCTTTTAGGTATTTTATTTGTCCTTTTTAATCTGCCAGAGGCATGTAAGGTGACTCACATCCCAAAGTCCATCATTACTGTATATATTAAAAGCTCTTCAGATCATTCGTAACCAGCAGATGGGAGAGATGGAGTTAACAGTTAATCATGTGTCTCTCTCAGCCTTGTTCAACCTGGTTTTTTAGAAATGTTAAATATGGATGCTAAATATAAATGTACTGTATTTTATTAAATTTAATAAATTTGGAGTTTATTATTGTATCTATATTACACATGTTTTTGATAAACCACCAACCCCAATTAGCCACTAAAATTATCTCAAACGGATGATGGCATCTTATTGGGGTTGACTCTATAATATGACAATCTATAACCATTACATCAAGGGAGAGCTTTGCCATAACCTTCCTCACATACCTGAGAGAGGAATAATTGTTCATCTGTCAAGTGTTTATCTTATATTAATCCACACACTAAACACTAATTGAATTACATGTCCTTAACAGTTTTCAACACAGTTCCACATATGTCATCTTTGTTGTCTGCCATCAGTTGTCTGCTATCATCATTAGTCATCCTCATCTTTGTCTCCGTCACCTGCCCCCGATGGGACATGTTGTGTTCCCGACATTAAGCTTACATGATTGTTTTCTTTCATACTCCTCTGATTCTCTTTTTTCTGACAAGGAAATAGTCATATTTATCTTTCTTTCAGGAGAAGGAACTTTCCCATGGTTAATCAACAAGTAAACACAACTTCCTTTCTTTGCTGAAATCTCCAAATGTCGAAAAATCAGCACTACAAAGTAAATTATACAGGTTTATTTCTGTAAAACGTTTTCGCACTCATCTTAGTCACTCCTCAGTACAATTCAATTTATCGTTTACGTATATGATATATGGAACAGAACATAATTTAAACATAGTTCTTAACCATTATAGATTTGTCATTATTTAGAATTTTTTACAAATATTCAATTCCGAAAATTATGGAACATACAACAAGTAATTTAACATATATACATAACTGAATTAAACATAATAACTTAACGTAATATTAAACTACATAGGGTAAGCCAATTCCGAAAATTATGGAACATATAACAAGTAATTTAACGTATATACATAACTGAATTAAACATAATAACTTAACGTAATATTAAACTACATAGGGTAAGCCGACCATGAGTAAAGTCTCTATAGATAAATAAATAACAGCTCATATTAATACAGTTATCGTCCCTCATACCTAACAGCATAAAAAACAGAGAATACATACATACATACATACATACATACATACATACATACATACCTACCTACATACATACCTACATACATACATACCTACATACCTACATACATACCTACATACATACATACCTACATACATACAGCTTCTGTCCATCTGCATTGGGGTCCAAAGTTACGTTTGTTATGAGCTCCCCATACATGCATACATACATACATGCATACATACATACATACATGCATACATGCATACATACAGCTTCTGTCCATCTGCATTGGGGTTCAAAGTTACGTTTGTTATGAGCTTTCTTCTCATAGGGTATGCTTAGCACGCCACCTTCACGACATTGACAATATTACTGGAGGGTTGTTATTAATAACAGTCTGGTCCTGCTTCTTCTCCACCTCTATACTTTCCATTATAGGTAGCACCTTAGGATCTTGTAACACTTTTACCACTTTAGCTTCGTCCCATTTTACATCCAAATCATTCTCGTATGCCTTCATAGTAAGGGCCATATTAAGCCTCCCTAGCCTGATGTCTTATGTTCTTTGATTCTAGTAGCGAATTCTCTTTTGGTACTGCCTATATAATACTGGACCTCATTTTCGTCATTATTGTACACGGGGATCTCAAATTCCTGCCCTTCTATGTCTTTCTACAGGGTCTTTATCATTATGGAGCATCCTAAACAAGTTTTGTCCTCTTCCTCACCACCTTTTTATTTCCTTGTTTTACCGCTCTATTTAGAACCTTGTCGGTAGATGGGTAGTACATAACTTGGGAGAAATAGTGTCTTTCTTCATTATGGGTACTCATCCTTACGTTATTATTATTCATTAGGTTCCTCTTGGTATTTTCTATAACCCCTTTCATTATCTTTCTACTATATTCGTGCTTAAGACCTATATTTAAAATATAATCCAATTCCCCCTTTCTTTCTCTCCATCTCGTCACGTGTGAATGCTCTACCTATCATCGCACTAAAAGCTGCGATCTTATACTGCATGGGGTCGTGTGACCAAAATGGGATAATTATGGGATAGATATGTATAGGAGAGCTTTCTATACATATCTGTGAAATATTCCTCACTATCTGTCTCAATGTTTACATCTAGAAAATGAAAAGACGTTTCACTAGTCTGCTCAAGTCTTAAACTCAATCCTAAGGTTTGATCCGTCATATCTTCCATATACCTACTATTAGTAATAGTAATAGTACTACTATTACTACTACTACTACTATTACTATTACTACTACTAATAGTAATAGTGTGGTGGTCCAAGGGCTAGGGCCCGCTGGAAAATGACACTTCTCACCCCATTAGTAATAGTAATAGTACTACTATTACTACTACTACTATTACTATTACTATTACTACTACTACTACTATTACTATTACTACTACTAATAATAATAGTAATAGTGTGGTGGTCCAAGGGCTAGGGCCCGCTGGAAAATGACACTTCTCACCCGATCATAACTTAGCAGAGTTGACAATTTTATCGTTAATATCGGTGAGTACGACTTTCATCCAGCTGGTCCCGAATACCCCGATCTCCACTATCGCCCGAAAAGAATAATAAACATATCGAATTCAAACTGTACAAGAACTCTAGTATTGTGCAGGTGTGCGAGGGGTTGTATAAAATAATGTGACAGAGGTCACGATGCCAACTTCCCGGGAAAAGGGGAGAGAGCGTGTTTATTTGTTTTATACAAGGAAAAATTGGGAATTCAACCAAAGAGAAGTGAGTCAGATTTTGTGCTTGTAGGTGCACGGACACTTGTGATTATTCCTGTGAAAAATCAAAAAAATAACTCTATGCTTACGGACTTGGTGACGAGGCATCTCCGCCGACGCTGAAAGACTATCGACATCTCCATCTATTCATCGCATCGCTATCAAAAATCGCCATAATCTTGGAGCTGTTTCGTCCATCCCAACAGCCATCCAGTGGAGACTGTGCTCATAATTGACGCCGATAGAACAGCCGAGAAACCCGTCCGACCTACGACATGGGAAAAACCTGTAACCCAAGAGGTATTTGTCCTCAGACGTAAATTGTCGGTTAACTATGTAAAAATCTCTCTTTAATAACAGAAGATGTTTGTTTTTACGAACGTTGTCTCCGAGTCCGTCCTTGTGTCCTAACTCTCGCCACTCATCCTTATTCACGTCTCACGCCGCTCATAGGCCACATTCGCCTGTTGAGAACCGTTTATTCGTTATTTTGCAGGCTCTTCGGGCCGCGGGCCTCACAATAGTAATACTATTCCTAATTACTATTACTAATAGTAATAGTTAATAATTATTAATAGTAATTACTAATAGTAATAATTATTTCTTCGGGCCGCGGGCCTCACAATAGTAATACTATTCCTAATTACTATTAGTAATAGTAATTACTAATAGTAATAGTTAATAATTATTAATAGTAATTACTAATAGTAATAGTTAATAATTATTAATAGTAATTACTAATAGTAATAATTATTAATAGTAATTACTAACTCTCCTATACACCCATAATTATCCCATTTTGGTCACATGACCGCATAGTATAAGATCGCAGCTTTTAGTGCGATGATAGGTAGAGCATTCACACGTGACGAGATGGAGAGAAAGAAAGAGGGAATTGGATTATATTTTAAATATAGTTTTTAAGCACGGATATAGTAGAAAGATATTGAAAGGGGTTATAGAAAATACCAAGAGGAACCTAATGAACAATAATAACGTAAGGATGAGTACCCATAATGAAGAAAGACACTATTTCTCACAAGTATGTACTACCCATCTACCAACAAGGTCCTAAATAGAGCGGTAAAACAAGGAAATAAAAAGATGGTGAGGAAGAGAGGACAAAACTTGTTTAGGATGCTCCATAATGATAAAGACCCTGTAGAAAGACATAGAAGGGCAGGAATTTGAGATCCCCGTGTACAATAATGACGAAAATGAGGTCCAGTATTATATAGGCAGTACCAAAAGAGAATTCGCTACTAGAATCAAAGAACATAAGACATCAGGCTAGGGAGGCTTAATATGGCCCTTACTATGAAGGCATACGAGAATGATTTGGATGTAAAATGGGACGAAGCTAAAGTGGTAAAAGTGTTACAAGATCCTAAGGTGCTACCTATAATGGAAAGTATAGAGGTGGAGAAGAAGCAGGACCAGACTGTTATTAATAACAACCCTCCAGTAATATTGTCAATGTCGTGAAGGTGGCGTGCTAAGCATACCCTATGAGAAGAAAGCTCATAACAAACGTAACTTTGGACCCCAATGCAGATGGAGAGAAGCTGTATGTATGTATGTATGTCTGGGTTCTGTTTTTTATGCTGTTAGGTATGAGGGACGATAAATGTATTAATATGAGCTGTTATTTATTTATCTATAGAGACTACTCATGGTTGGCTTACCCTATGTAGTTTAATATTACAGTAAGTTATTATGTTTAATTCAGTTATGTATATATGTTCAATTCCGAAAATTATGGAACATATAACAAGTAATTTAATATTTGTAAAAAATTCTAAAGAATGACAAATCTATAATGGTTAAGAACTATGTTTAAATTATGTTCTGTTCCATATATCATATACGTAAACGATAAATTGAATTGTACTGAGGAGTGACTAAGATGAGTGCGAAAACGTTTTACAGAAATAAACCTGTATAATTTACTTTGTAGTGCTGATTTTTCGACATTTGGAGATTTCCCACAGTTTTTGAACATGGAACTAACCTACATGAGAAATTCCTTGTTTATTTGTAAAAATGATGAATTCTTATCAATTTCTATTATCTAAAATAATTTTTTTCTTTCTTTTAACAAATTTTTATAATTAAATCTTAACGTAATTTTATAATTTAAATCAAAACAAGAGATTGCTGTTTAGGGAGTATCCAGAACCTCACACTAACTTTTTGTTAGTTGAAAAAATTTTCCAAATATAGTAAATTTTACTACTGTATGATACAAAACATACTACAGGTACAATGATACTAAAAACTGATTGTCTGATAAGAAAAAATAAGCTTTATTTTGAATAAAATCAGAAAAATTTCATTTCTTTTCTGAAACATGTATATAAATGATTTTTTTCAAAAATCCTCCCTCAAGTGAATATAAATAAAAGTTAACTACTTTGTAGATCATAACACCTACAAAAATTCCAATTTTTGTTTAAAAAAAAAAAAAATTGAACAGAAAATACAGCCAAAAAATGCTAAAAGTGGAAATTTTTCAAAAATTAAAAGTAGAACTAGGAAGAAAACTGTGAGAACTGGAGTAGTGTTAAAATTTTTCATTAAAGCAACCAATATATTGTAAAAATTAACATATGGCAGTATTCCAAAAAGGTGGTGATTAGATCAAAAATTCCCCTTTATATATTTGGAAATTGTACTGTGAAATAAATTTTTAATTGGTAAAATAAAATAAATTGAAATAAATTAATTGAAAATAAATAAAATGAAATAAATGTGAAATAAATTAAAATCTGTGAAATAATAAATTTTTAATTGGTCCAATTATGAAATATATTTACAATATACAGTATATAATATTTCAGTACTTCTGGGGCTAAAATAATTATTATATCTAAATTATAAACAACCCAATTTATGAACAAAAGTTACGTACAAATTATATTTGTAACTAGAAGATCCCCTGTATAGATGTTTTATTTCCAGTTAGTAACATTTGTATATGTGAAAAAGCATTTTATTTAAAAATTTTTGAAAATTGTGCAAAGATTTAAACTATGATAGTTTTACACTATATTTACTATTGTATTAGCCTATCTAGATATTTAATATGTTAGCACAGTATTTAAAGATTGCAATGCTTTTTCAAAAAGTCTTATTCTTTTATATTTGGATTTTTATTTCAAAAGCACAAATATGGGTGCTAATACAATAGTAAATATAGTGTAAAACTATCTAGATATTTAATATGTTAGCACAGTATTTAAAGATTGCAATATATTTTCAAAAAGTCTTATTCTTTTATATTTGGATTTTTATTTCAAAAGCACAAATATGGGATATTACTATGGTCTGCAAAATTTCTAAATTTTGAGACTCAATTTCTGTAACATATGGCTTCAAGATGGTGGGGATTAGATCAAAAATTCCTCTCTTTATATTTGAAACTTGTCATTTTCAAAGTCTACCTGACCAAGCCTTCTAAATTACCAGAAAAATAAATTCCAAAATAGAATAGAAATTAGAATAGTTATTAAAGATGAGCTGTCCAAGTCCAGCTGGCCTGCTGACTAGATGTTCAATTCAGAAGTCAGCAAAAGATGATCATCAAGTTACTTGCTCCTAAATTGTCCAATATGATGAGGAATTTCATAAAAATAGTAAATCTTCAAAATGATATGCATTAGTATAATTTGGGTGAACTTCACTCACACTGTAGAATGGTGTTGGCAGACTTTACCAACTGTTCCATAGTTAAAATAATGTCACTAACATAGTAACAGCACACAATTATAAATAATAATAATAATTACAACAAGAATGAATAAAAACACAGCAATAAATAGTGTTTGATACAATGGTAGAAGACTTATCGGATGAGAACAGGAGAGAACTGTCTAAGTGAGCAGATGTGCTTATACAGTTGAATTATTGCCTTTGACACAATCTAGCTCAGTAGTTCTTAACCTTTTTGAAGTCACGGAACACTTTTGATTGTAAAGAAAATTTACAGAACACTTATCACTAACTTGTAAGCAGGTTGTAAGATCATAAAATAAACAACAAAACTATGCATTAACATATATTTTACTAAAAATTATACATTACACATTAAATAACAATAAAAAAACAGTTCTCTCCTGATCTCATCCGATAAGTCTTCTAAGTGAGCAGATGTGCTTATACAGTTGAATTATTGCCTTTGACACAATCTAGCTCAGTAGTTCTTAACCTTTTTGAAGTCACGGAACACTTTTGATTGTAAAGAAAATTTACAGAACACTTATCACTAACTTGTAAGCTGGTTGTAAGATCATAAAATAAACAACAAAACTATGCATTAACATATATTTTACTAAAAATTATACATTACACATTAAATAACAATAAAAAATATATATATTCTTAAGAGCTGTAATAACTCTTAGAAAAATGGAACATTTTTAAATCAAATTTAATGCAATGCCTGAGGTAATTGTCTTTTACAAATTTGAGCAATGTCAGATCTAATATGTAATAAAGCTATACTTGTTTCTTCTTCAATATTCCTAAATCTTTTACGTTTTTTAGTTTTATGTTCATTAATATTGAAAAGCATAGCTCTCACAAATTTGATGTCGAAAACTGTAGCAAAATCTTGTGTTTTTGTGGGTAAGCCTGCTTAATAGTTTATTCAAAAATTCAAGCTGAATCTTGTCTACATTGTAAAATGTGTACTGCATAGTACACTGAGGTCATTCAAGTACGCCTCACTCTCATAATTTCACAGAACATCAGTTTCCTGGAGAACACTGGTTAAGAACTACTGATCTAGATAGATGAAATATTGTCTGTGTTCTGTGTGTATAATTTTTGAGTTACAAGTTTTTGAATTTATATGAGTTTTGGGAGTGGGATTATATTCATAAGAACATTATCTGTATTTAGCTAAACTTATTAAAAACGAAAAAAGTTCATTTTAAATCATTCAAAATTTACTGCAAAGAAATTAGAAATTTAATTAATTTTTCTATTGTATTGAAAACAGGATCTATATTTAATTAGAATTTTATTTTTTAATAAAAATAATAATTAAATAATCTTTGGTCTGCAATTGATTTAATATCTTTTTTTTTACTAGATCTTCAGATTTAACTAATAATAAAAATTTTGAAGTTGATTGTGAAATTTGATTAATAAAATTTAATAAATTATGTTAATTTCAGATGCTATTGTAAAATATATGAAGTCTCAAGTAGGACCAAGCTCTGTAGAAATTAAGGCTCCTGCTGATGCTAAAAAGCTATTAAGCAGAATTGAAGTAGTAATAATTGGTATGATTGTTTTTAACTTCAGTTATTAAAAAGTTTTATTTTGAAATTACTTTTCTTAATATCTGAAAATCTTAATGGAAATAATTTACAGTATATTTAAGGGTTATTTAAATCACATTTAACATTTTTTAGGATTCTTTAAGGATGAAAAAAGCCAATTGAAAGAAGAATTTTTAAAAGTTGCAGATAAAATGAGAGAGACTACTTCTTTTGGACATACATCTAATGAAGAAGTTCTTGATTTATATGGATATAAAGAGTAATATCAATATAATATTATAATTCTTTCAAAATAATAAAATTTTTAAATTAAATTTATGTACACAAGCTAATATAATTCCTTCTACTAGTACCATAAAAATGGAAATATAAATGAAACAGCCAAATAACTAATTGAATAATTTAAATTAACTCTAATTTTAATAATTGATTATATTTAATGTCACTCCATTTAAATTTAAAATTATTAACAATTAATAAAGTTTAACTGTCATTTTTGATTAAATATCTGCAGTATAAAACTTCTATTCAGGGATCAAATGATACAGTTGGTAATCCTTTTGGGGTAATCATCATGCTTTTAATAACTATATGAATGAAATTTCAATAAATATTCACTTTTGAGGACCTTTTTATAACTGATACAATAGGTCCTTATTTAACATAGGGGCTAGGTTCCTGAAAATTGCAATAATGTAACCAGAAAATCCATAAACCTATATTATCTGTTTCACTTTAACCTGTTCACTCCCTTTGCCGTGATAAGACGTCAAGATGGCAGAACGAAAACCGATAAAAAAACAATAAAAAGTGATATAAATAAAATTCAATTTTGACTTAGTGGAGCTATCACACAGCGGTTTTTGTGTGTTTATTGGGTAAAAATAGGGCCTCTGATGATAGGTCCTAAATTTTCCAATTGCTGAAATTTCTTTTTTAATAAAATTTTTTTAAATTCACATCCATTCACATTTTCTAAAGATAGAAAATGTGAATGGATTGTATTTGTTGCAGAGCAGGTTTTTGAGTTTACTGGGTAAAAATGTGTACTTCTGATGATGGGTCCTAAATTTTTCAATTGCTGAAATTCCATTTTAAAGTGGAAATAACTATAGTTAGATAATTTGAATGGATTGTATTAGTAGAATTTGGATTATTTTTCATCAAATATTATTCTAAATTTTTCAATTGCTGAAATTCCATTTTAAAGTTAGATAATTTGAATGGATTGTATTAGTAGAATTTGGATTATTTTTCATCAAATATTATCAATTCTGCTTTCTATTCTCTTAGATATTTTAATAATTTTATTTCAATTTTGGGATGAGAAATTTATTTTTGAAATTTTATATAAACATGAAATTTTAGTAACGATGAGCTCTAGAATTTGTAAAATTGAAAAAATATTGCCGATAATACAAAAATTTTGATTAATTCTGTTTAAAATAAACAATACAGTCAATTCTTGTTATTCGTGGATTCCGTATTCACATATTCGACTATTCACAAAAATTTATTTGTAACCACAAAATCGATATTTGTGGAGCTTTCGCACTTATTTGCGGACTCCCTCTGAGCGGCAAAAATACTGTTACCAATATAAACTCTCTCTCTCTCTAATAAAGGATATTGTTTGTTACCAAGTGTAGTCTCAGAATAGGTTTTCTGGAAAATTTCTCATTATCTATCCTTGCTCATTCCACAGACCGCAGGTAAGCCAAAATCCTGTTCATACTGTCTGCAGGTCCAAAAGAAGAATGTGATCCTATGCTTGAATTCAGCCTCAAATTTAGGTGCCTAACTTCCTGTGCATTTGCTCCTTACACCAAAATTTTAGGATATGAGGCAAAAAGCAATGTGACAAGGCTGACGCAGTTCAGAAAGACAATGTGTCAGTTGTCACATCAAACATCTTGCAACATCAAAAAATTATCAATCAAAAATAAGATTTTATTTACTACATAATTAATGTTTTAAAAAATTAAATAAAGATTACTGTAATTATAATACTGTATATATAGTCTGTAATTGCATATACTGTAATTATTTGTAAATACAATATGTATATGTTAATATGTATTAACATATTAAATAAGGTGTCTTTAAACAGAAAAACACACATAAACCAAGTATGAAAATGTTAGGAAGAAATGTTTGCAGGAATCTAACTCTAGATTTCCCATAGGCACAATGGTTCACTATTCGCTAATTCCATATTCGCAAAGAATTTACAGAATGTAACTATTGCAAATAGCGAGAACTGACTATATTTTTACTTATTTGTTCATTTATTGTTTTATTTTTACCAGTACTTAAGAAAAATACAAGAAAATCCTAATGTAAATAACCCAGGCTATAAAAAGAGGCATCATACTTTTATTGTTTTATGGCAGCCAGTTGTTTCACAGGAAATCACAGCCAAGCCTACTTTACTGTGCTGCATGTGATATTGGGTGTAGTGTGTCAACAAAGCATCTGCGCCAATTTATAAAAAGTTAAAATAAAATTATTGAAATAAAAGAAAAACATTCCAATAAACATATTTTATTAAAAAAAATTACAATATTTAAATAAATTTATGTTACTTTTCAATTAATTATATGGTGTAATTTAATTAATGAAAACTTGCAAATATAGTGATGTGTAAAAAATAAGATGTCATATAGGATAAAAAGCTCATAAGTCTACATAAGATTGGGCACAAAAATTCCATTTCTGGAATTTTTGTATCCAAATACAGGACTTGTTTAGCAGATAAGTGAATAGACTGTTTGTGTGTATTGAAAAGCTATTTTAATAAAAACTGTCAGTACTTGTAAAACAAATACGATTATTTTTTCAATATAATTAAAATATTAAATAAAAAACAAATATAAAAAAAATCTATTATTATATGTTTTCATTTTGCATGAGTTTTATGCCTCATTTTGTTTTTATCCTTATTAAAAACAGGTTTTTTTTTTTAATAAACATTTTTTAGAATCTCAAGATTCTCAAGAAATAAATTAATTACTAATTTGAGAATTCCCAAATTTTGAGAAAGCAAAAAGTTTGGGAAAACACAATCACTATGGCTATATGATATACATCATCATCATCATGCCAATTTGATGTAATATGATCAACAAATGATTGATTGATTCCAAATGCTATAATAAATGAAATATATGGGCAAATAATATTTCTGCATAGTTTATTGTAACTTATCCATAAAGTCCATAAATTCATGTGATCCATGCCCAGCTCATTGAACAGCATTCTGCCGCCAACTTCCAGTTAAATCCATCATGGGTGTTAGCCAGCCTGTCTTAGGCTCTAAAACTGCCTACTGCCAAAAATAAAATGAAAATTGGATGAAAATTTGGCTGGTTTAAGCAGGGGCTAATAAAACTGAGAACAGATAAGAGGGAGTCTACTGTATACGTTTTCAAACTATGCCTAGGCAGCACCAGGCACATTTTGTTAGTTTCATATATTTTATAAATTTATAATGAATTAAAACAGAATTACTTGATATTTTCATTACAGATCAATTTTCAATCATGTCAAATAGTTTGCAGTTGAGGAAATTTCAAGTGTACTCTCAATTTTTTCAGATTAAGGGAGAAGCCAGATCATCAGCATCTAGAGAATTGGTAACTGACTGTATATGATAGTTCAACATATAATTAGTTTTGCCTCTGCATTTATGACTTATTTTTATCTAGGAAAAATTATAATATATTTAAATTTAAAGACAAAGTATGGTGCAGACTCCATGAATTAATAAATTTTTTCAAAATTTAAAAATTATCTCATAATTTACAAAAATCACAAAAGTTTTATGCATCATAAATGAAAAGTAAATAGCAATTAATTACTGAGGTTACTTTTTACACTGCTTTTATCTATAAATTAAACAAAACATCTTCTCTAAGCACTAATAGTAGTCGGTAGACGATGTTCAAATAAAATCAGATTGAAAAAATTTTTTTGATCTGATTTTATTTGAACATTGTCTACTTACTGCTATTAATGCTTAGAAAAGACATTTTGTTTAGCAATTAATTATTTATAATACTAAAATTTATTATTAATTAATTATTATTCAGACAGTCTTATGTTGTTAGATATCAGTATGGATGTTTCTTAGTAAACATAGTTACTAAGATGCTTAAATTTTCTGCAGTATTTTAGAGAAATTAAGTTAACGTGTAAAGATGCAATCGTTGCAATATTTTATCGTAAGATTTTCATATTTAAAACTAAATACTTTGCTGCAGAATACTCGATTTACATCCCAGCCAAAATTATTAATATACAAGTGTGTAAAAAATAATCTCATATTGAATATTATCAATTTTATCAATGTTAAAATAGTAAAATAATTACTCTGTTTATGATGATTACTCTTTCTCTCAAGATTTCTTCTGCTATTTTTCTCCACAGCGAACACACGAGTTTGAACTTCCTTAATTGCGTGTTGCCTAAATATCTCAAGATGGTTTTAAGTATTAAACTGTTATAAAATATCAAACATGGATCAGGTTGACAGCCACATAATGTAGTACTTTCCATTGTTGATTTATCTGAAAAATAAGCAGAAAATTTCTGATTAATATCAATTCAATCAAGATAATAACGATGCAAATCATATGCATAAGATAATAATGATGTCGCCGCGCTGTCGGATGCGACACGACACGTCTTCCACCAGAAATCTACCATTTAACCAAATTTATTACTACTACAGTACAGTATGCAATATTGCTTAAACTTAAACATTCGGATTGCATATATAGGAGTAAACATATTTATATATGTTTGAAATTACGTAAATTGTATGAACACAAGTATCGATCTCTTAAATACATTCAGATTATCAAGAAGTAAATATTAAATATTTAAAATTGAATAAAAAATACTTCTATTTAGAATTGCAACGTATGCTTTAATTTTATTTGAGAATTAATGAGTAATAAAGGCAAAATAGTGGATTATCTGCTGGAAGTGTTGCGTCGCATGCAGCAGCGCGTGTCTTCTACAAGGCGTTTTTAATGAATATACTTCGATCGATAACACACATTTAAACCAAAAATTCATGTTAGTCGATCTTTATATCATGTTCCTGGAAGAAGTGTTGCGTCGCACGCAGCAGCGCGTGTCTTCTACAAGGCGTTTTTAATGAATATACATCGATCGATAACACACATTTAAACCAAAAATTCATGTTAGTCGATCTTTATATCATGTTCTGTTTTGTCATTCATTAATAAAAAAGTCTGCTGTTGCTGTATAGACGACGCGAGGCTGCCAGATGCGATGCGATGCGACGCGACACGTTTTCCACCAGCAGGTAATGCACCATATTAAACACGAATTAAAATTAAATCTCTAACAATAAATAACGTTAAAATGAAAATTAAGTTGCAGAAATAATTTTCATTAATTGAAATATTCTGTTTTCTAATGACAGCAATAGATTTTTTTGGACAATTCAACGCAACAAAATGATGAGCATTGAAGTTGCATGCACGGATTTTTATGATAATATAAATTTTGTGTTCGCTTGGGTATTAATGGAAATATTTTTATTATTTGGTTAAAATATTTCCATTAATACCCAAGCAAACACAAAATTTGCCAACGTTATCTTTGATATTAGGCATTGTTTCAAATACTTGTAGTTTTAACCGACTGCTCTCCGGAATACTGCAAAAATAATTTCTAATTCAGCATAATGTCACTCATCTAACAGAAGCGCTGTGCTAACAATAACATGTCATTCACCATATTTATGATTTGTTGCCACACGTAATATTCGATAATATAGTCACATTAAACAGTTGGTTTATTTTATATACATAATTAAAATATCCTTATATAGTAAAAACACGACACGGTTTTAATTCTTAGAATTTTTTTTCTTAATCACTCCCCTATAGAATGAAAAGATTTAGTCGCCCAGCTAAATTTACCCTATAATTACTATGGTATGCGAAAACAGATATATCTAATATAAATAAAAGAATATAAGTAAGAGTTATCATACTATTTTATATTAAAGTTGAATGAAACTTACCTGATCTTCTTCACAAAAATTATATCCGCAAGTTGAGACACAAGTTTAATACACCCAGCAAACAGTAACTAATGCAGTCCTCAAGTCTGCTCGGAATTATACCCTATTGTGACGAATATACTCTCAGCCAATCAAATTCAGTCATCAACTCTCTTACTTGCAAAACAAGATTTGTATTTGATACCTCAGGCAACATTGGAGCTGTCTGGATTACTCATCCAGAGTAAACAGGTAATTAAGATAATATTGCTAACAAAGAACAAATTTACACACCATTAACTTTTAACACATAAATTTACTGAAAGTTGTAAATATATTATATGTGTCATCGTTAGTCCGGATATTTGTGACATTGAGGAACACCTGGGCCATCTTCATATTACCCACTTTCTACAGTTTAAAGCGTGAAAAGAATTATGTATTTTATTCTCCATTTAAAAAAAAACATGTGTACTGTAACTAGATAATATGAGCAATAACTGAATGGCCGCCATTATTGCGATTTTTTATCTATAATAATGGTTCTCGACCTTTTCATAAATGCGAACCAGCAACAAAAAAATATGCCTTGTATACAAATGGGAAGCCAAAATTATATGCGTACCACTAGTCTTGTCTCGTGTACCACCAGTGGTACGCGTACCACTAGTTGAGAACCGTTGATCTATAATATAGAATATTGATTTATACTACTTATATTGCCAACAAGTCGCTAACGGTTCCAAACGTCACAAGCACGATTTGTGATGTTTGTAACAATGTCACCAATGGCGTTGTTTTTGAGCTTGTGTATTTTTTTTCTCCTTTTTTTGGAAATGCATTTATTCTTATATTTACATTTTTGGATATTTATTGGAATGTATTTTTTGATTATTTCTTGGCTCTCCAACGGCTCGTTTCCGTAATTCTGCCTATTATAGTAGTACAACTTAGAAAAGAACCTGCGCAGAAACGAACTGGCGCATTGGGAGATGCCATTTAGCGATATTTATGAAGTTTAGGGGCGTTCGACAGTTATATGTTTTAAATATTTTACGTGATTGACTTCGTAAAGGGTCTGCCTGAGATGGATGTACAAATTTCAGAATTTTCGGCTGACATGTCCAAGATGAAACAAATAGTGTATACAGTATATACACGTATAATAATCGAAAATCGAGGAGAGTTCCTTCGGACACCCCTGCATAGGAGAGTCTATTAACACCTGCAACGTTGAAGCGCCTTCTAGCAGGATCTTTTCTATGTTGTACTACTATACTCAGCTATTCTGAGAATCAATGGTATCCAAGATTTAACGATAACATAGTTAACAAATGCATTCCCTGTGGGCATAACGAATCGTTAGTGGCAGTAGTTTTAATGATTTACAGGCACAGATACCATAGATAGCCTGCTTTCTATTATTCTCTCCTGACTTTTGTGAGGCTGAGCTTGAGCTGACCGGAAGCTATTGAACAAAGGAAACCACTGGGAACAAAACCGGAGTCTACGTTCGCTGAGTCGCGTTAATTGAATATATTTCTTGCTATTTGTGATTGCTTTTTTTGTTTTTTGCGTTATTGATATATATTGTTTAGCGTATGGATGTAAGAATGAACAAATACGAGGTGATAGAAGGTAGGAAATGCTTTTCATTTGGAAAGATTCTACTATCACTGCTTAAAATAAGAAATTGATGTTGTTGTATTTACAACAACTGTATTCAATTTAATATATAATTAAGGGTATGTAATAATTTAAAACTGAAACAAATTATAAGCTTGAACATTAGAAATATTCAATAAACATTCATATATCCATCTATTTTATCGCATTATGGCAGGCATGCGCTTTCGATTCGCTATTTTGGTTTCGATTTGGCAGTTGGTTTGATAATTGTATGAGACGCAATCCCTGGTAAGTTATAAATTTAGATGATGAACAATGATGTAAAATATGAAAATAAATATTTCTTAAACAGTTAGTGTTAAGTTAGTATTGTGGTTATTCATCGTGAGGTTAGCTAATGGCCGGAATCTCACAAAGCAAGAACCAATTACCATATTTTCCATAGAGTTAATACTTCCTCACAAAGCAAGAACCAATTACCATATTTTACATATAGTTAATACTTCGAACAGTGCGAATTCGATTAGTGCGAGAAATTCGTGTAACCAATTATTCGCACTAATCGAGGCCTACCTGTATATATATATATACAGGATGAAGAAAAACTGTCATAAAATTTTGATTAATTTCTTTTAGACAAATTATTAATGGAAAATAATTAAAATAAATTATAAAGATAATGATTTGAAATGTGAAGATATCTGTAAACTAAAAATGAAACTGTGCATAAATTATGTAGATAAGCTGACATGGAGATTTTGCAAAAATTACTATTTAAATTAGATGAACTCAGAAGCTATTGGAAGTGAAGTATTGGCATAGTGATATTTAATACTCTTTCTCAGTGAATTCAACCAACTTGATTGCTTTTTTTGTATTGAAAATGGAGGCAGCAGCACAAACTTTATTTTTGCCACAGGGACAGGAATTATCTATATCTAAACATTTATATAGTTTTTTATGAAAAATTAAATTAAAATGAATAGGATTATAATAAAACATTTCTATTTAAACCAAGTATAAATTGTACAATTACTTTAATTTATTACTGATTATTTGCATTTATAGATAATGTTTGTACTCTTAAATATAAAATAATATGAAGATGAAAAGATACTTTTTCTTGTACTGAAATTTTTATGGGGTAATATCACCATGGGTATTGACTTACAATATATTAACTTAATACCTGTAAGTATTCAGTTAATTTATTGTTTAGATTAAAAATTTATTGTTGATTTAGGTTTACTTTTGATTGAAACAAGTTATTGTTATTAACTTACTGTTATTTTATTTTTTTTATCTGAAAATAAAGTAATTTATTTAATACTATATTTTGTGTTATTTTTTGTGAATAAATTAACTTCATTATTTAACTTTACTTATTTTTGACAATTTATTTACTAATTCCAAGTTCATGAACATATTTGTTTGTATTGTTAATTAATTGTAACATTTTCATTATTTTTTTCCAATCACATTATTTATGGTTGGATTTTATTTTTTTTTTTTTTTTGAGATTTAGTATTAGATTTAGAATTCTAAATTATCCCTGAATTTAGGAAGATCTGGTAGACAAAACTCTTGATCATTGCAGTCATTCCATTAGATACTGAGATTTTGGAAAAAGATAACTAGTTGGATTTTATTTTATTTTTTTTTTTGAGATTTAGTATTAGATTTAGAATTCTACATTATCCCTGAATTTAGGAAGATCTGGTAGGCAAAACTCTTGATCATTGCAGTCATTCCATTAGATACTGAGATTTTGGAAAAAGATAACTTTGCAGTTTACAACTGTTTTTCTAACTTGAACAGATGTTTAAAAATGAACATTAATGTCAGTACTGAATTAAAAAAAAAAAATCAGTATTGGCATTAGTGTTTATTTCTGTAAAGTTGATAATTAATCTAATTAAATTGGAAAATTACCTAAATGTAGAACTTATGTAAATCTGACTTATCTAAATTGAACTTTATGCAAAAAATTTTGATATGTAAAATATTTTAAAAATAATATTTAAAATGAATATACACTTCTGTATGGCAATTTGACATCATATCATTGAACAACAATGACTAGAATCACTGTACTATAATCATCATTGTATAATCAATATAATCAATGTTAGACTTTACAATACAAACTTCAAGGGAACTTATTCAAATAAATCCAAATTTACAAGCCAAATTCTAGCCCTTGAATTATAACGGAAAAATTTAATGATTGGAAATAATTTGAACTAAAGTTAGCGCCATCTGGTAATTATAAAAATAAATTATTTTACTAAATCTATGAGTGGTGCCATCTATTAATTAATAATTGAACACCATCTATTAATTAATAATTGAACTCGAAGTTTTTTAACTAATTTATCTGAAGAAAAAATCTGTCAGCTAGAGTCCGATGTAAGTAATCAAAAAGTCTTTCTAAATTAATATAACTGTCTGAAGAATCAATCTGCTTGTTGGCCTTGGTGGTCTAGCAGTTATGACGTTGGGACGTTAGCCCAAAGGTCCCCGGTTCGATCCTGGGCCGAGGCAGATTTTTTCTTCAGATAAATTAGTTAAAAAAATTCGAGTTCAATTATTAATTAATAGATGGCGCCACTCATAGATTTAGTAAAATTAAATTATTATTCTAATTACAAGATGGCGCTAACTTTAGTTCAAATTATTTCCAATTATTAAATTATTCTGTTATAATTCAAGGGCTAGAATTTGGCTTGTAAATTTGGATTTAATCAATGTTAATATCAATAATCAACTCTTGATATACAATTATTATATGTCATAATAATTATTGTAACATGATCTGAATAATATCTGAGAAACACATGATAGTCATAAAATATTTCCAGCTTTGTAAATAAGGTAGCATATATTTTAAATTTTACCATAATAATTATGGATTTATTTATGAAAATTTGATATATTTAACATTGTCAAAAACATAAATCTTAGATAAGCTGAAGAGTTCCTATATATTAAATCTAAAATTATATCTGTCAAATTTTGTAATTATTCTCTTAATAACAATACCTGTCCATGGATGTCTCCACAAACTGTAACAGGAGTGCTTACTGGTTGGATATTTGATTCTTCCAGAAGAAGATCACAAACAATGTCACACAGTTTCTATTTAGTAAAATTTAATAACGGTAATATTAAATTTTAATACGTATTTTATATTTATGTTTTGTTAATACAGTGAAACCCCGCTCGTGCGTTCCCGTATCGTACGACTTTCCCGCTTTAAACGTCTATTTTCGGAAGTTCGAGCATTTTCCTATACATGCAATGTAAAACTTTCCCTCTTCCTACGTTTTAATTATATAACTTTTTTATTATGACGTCATCAGAGTTTCCGGTTTCGTGCGTTTTCCCGGCTCGTTCGACTTTTCGGGCCGGTCCCCGAAAAGTTTCAAAATCGGGGTTTCACTGTATATATTTGTTTTATATTTATAGAATCCTAATTAATCTTATACAAATAAATAAAAATAAAAAGTTTAATATCATAAAAAAACAGAAATAAAAGTTATAAATTATTCTATAATACAATTTTTGCTTAGTTTATGACTTTTTCAAAATATAAAATACTAATGTTAAAAAACAATGAAATATGTCACTGACTTACATAGTTTCAAATTCTGTAGTTTCCAATATACATTAATGTATAAGACCTTTTTTTGTGCTGGATTTTTATAAAAAAAAGAATAAAAAATTCATTGAACAATTTACTTTTTTCACAAAGATATCATCTGTAGATTTAAATTTTCACATCTATGCTCACATTATGCTCATTAAATTTATTTAGTTATTCTGCTTATCAATACACATGTTCATATATACTGAATTTATGTATTGTTGAACTTGTGCAGTTTTCAATTTACAAAGAAATTTTCCAAATGAAATAACTGCATAAGTAGGGGACTTATTGTATTTTTCATTTAAAGAATCAATTTTTTTATTTGTTATTAATTTGTATAATAAAATCATATTTAAAAATAGAAAACAATTTGAATTTGAAATATATTGATCATAATTTTCTTCTACATATTGACTCTATAACATGTAAAACAAATTATAGCTAAATCAATATTTTGGGAGAGATGGTTAAAAAATAAGAGTGACCCAGATCTAGGAAAAATATCATAAAATATCTATGAGAAATAACTAGATTCACAGTTTCTTTGTGAATACAGTTCTCAACTTTATGAAAGTTGAGTGTTCTTGTATAACCTTATATAAATAGATACAGTGTAAAGAAGCAATTACCATTAATTTATATGGACACAAATTTTTGAGCATTCCTGGATCAAAAAAAAAAATAATAATAAAAATAATAAATCATACTGCAAAGTCGCGAATTAGAACGAATGCAATAATTCCAATTATAAACTAAACCTAATGGCTAGCGACTCTGCAAATTCCAGAGTTCGGCCTGAGCTCAGGTCTTTTTCTAAGTTCTAACTTAATACTAAGTAATTATAAAACAATCTAACAACAACGTAACGTCTAACTGACGAAACGAAACTAAATATCGGAACTTACACTGAAAGTACCGATTAAGTGTTAGCAGTAAAAAGAACAAAAAACGATGTTAGAACTTACACTAATAAATTGAAGAGAATACTCAAAAAAGTTAGATAATAAGAAAATATAAATTTATTAGACTCAAAAACACTTACAAAATGTTAATAAATGCTTTATTGAAACTATAATAAAGCAACACAACAATAATCAACAAAACTTGTTTAATCTAACTCAAATCTCAACAAACAATTATTCACAAAGAAAAGAACCTTAAATACTATTTAAATTCTACTACCTCCACCTCCGATACAAACTTCAAATAATAGTCGATCCTTACAAGAAACTCAAATGTCACTTTTCGCCAATTCTACGTCTGGAAATTCAGCACCTCTATCTGCTTGTCGACTGCGTCGGTCTTTTATACGGGTGACTTACAATCCCTCACTTCGCTCATTTGCATACTTACACGTAACAAGTTCAAAGTTATCAGTTTACAGAGTAATTCATTCATGTCATTATCTTTACAATTAATTTATATATCGAACAAAAATACCGATACGGATCATTCTTATTTTCACATATCAGTTCAGTGGTAAGTATTATGTAGATAAGAGGACACCATTAACCGGGATAGCTCTTCCGGATACGGGTTCCGATTCCGTATCACGTGATTGCCAGCTATGACGGAGAGCGTGGAAGTAAGTTAACTTTTAAACTAAAATATAATACGTTAGCATATAGGAAAATAACGATAAATAAATAATAGAGTGCATAATAAAATAAAAATAGGACAGGTCCAAGTTAACTTCCTCACAATACTAAATAACATTTAAAACCTAAAATAAAACTAACATATAGTAAAAGCAGTTATATGATATGATAAATACACAGCCTATATCAGAGTTGCCCAAGATAAAATCATAAACTTCCTTAAAACATTGAAATTTTTATGTATTTAAATGATGTTAATGAAGTTATTATTTAAGTACCTATCTGCATTTCCTATTTCCATTTTCTAAAATATTTCTTATTTCAATGATTAAATTTCTTGACCTGCTCATTGATTTTTAAAAATTTTCTGAACAAAAGTCAAAAATTATTATGCTATGAAATTTTTGCTTATTTGTCATGGTAGATATCATATATTGCACATTATTTCATAACTTTTTTTGCTTAACAATTATCATTAGAATTAGTATATTTTATGTGCAGCCCAAGAGAATATTTTTTCTTCAAATGTTGCCAAAGAAAGCCAAAAGATTGGACAGCCCTAGCCTATATAAAGCAGAAATAATGTATGTACATTCTAGTTTCATTTACAGCACCATTATGTTTTTAGTTAAGCCACCATATTGCACTTGGTATATAGTGTATCTGATAGCAACAACTTTTAGAAACTATCACAGACTGATCAATGATGGATCAATTGGAAGGTTGAAGGATGGGATTCAATGCCCAGAATTGGATCCCTCCTGAAAAAAACTAGAAGTGTGGGTTCTGGAATTGAAGCCGATCCTCCAGGATAGTAAGCTACTGCTTTACTACAAGTCATCTGACTGACTTCTTTTTTGTAAGAGCAAAAATCCTCTTTGGATTTCTTTCAGCTAGCAAAAACAGGTGCAAATTTAGGTCTTTCATAAAAGTAAAATGACAAAGTGAGGTAAACCTGTATTTTAAAAAGATAAATTTTAGAAAGCATATAAAATTTAGTTAGCAATGCTTAAAGTAAGATAATTTTTGTGCTTTACAAAAATAGATTAAAGATTTTAAAAAACATAGTAACTGTTAAACTTATATAATTAATAGAGGAACAAAATATACCACAAAATCTTGAAAATAACATATATTGAAATTCATTTTCCATAGAGGGGTCAATGGAATAAATTAATAATCCATTCTAGCTCTAGACAATTCAGATAATTTCAATAATTAATCAAAAACTATAATGTATTATTTTTACTATATAAAAGTATAGTAATTTATATACGGTTTTTTATTAATTATGCCCATTTTACTTTTAACATTCATTTTCTTTAATATTTAATTTATCGTATAATATAGTGAATGTTGTTGAAAAATCATTGATTTGCAATGAAAAAAATATAAAAAAACCTCACAAGACTTTTCTAATGATTTTAATAAAAAATTATTTTCATTTATTTTTTAACAAAATAGTTTTGAAAATTCTCTCCACCAGAGGATGTCAATTATTCATTATTTATGTCTTTCAAATATTTGACTAAACTTAATTAAAAACTGAATTAATGTTTATTAATTAAATTAAAAAAAAATCATCTCCAATTTCCACTAGAATGAATTTGTTTAGAATTTTAATTTTAAAAACTTTTCTCCATTAATGTTTCATTAATACATTTTCTTTAATAAAAAGCAAAACTTCATTCAACTGACAATATTGACAATAGAGGAATCAAAACACACATCATGATTAATTGTAATGTAATTTTTGTTAAATTCACAGAAAGTTTTATTTGACACTATTATAAAAAATATTAATATTTTTGATAGTATTAAATCAAGCAAATTTTTTATAAAAATAAAAATTTTATAAAATAATTTTTTTAATAAAAATAAGACTGAAAATAAAGTTATTTGAAATAACATAAATTGAACAGTCACTATATACTATAGACCAGTTTCCAATTAATATCCAATTGAGTATGTGCTCTAAAATGTAGGTTACAACACATCAATTAAATATTCCACATAATTTTAAAAATTCTGCTAATATGCTCAACATATGGTTGCAACATGAGAGCTTGAACTAAAATTCTTTCTAAAATTAAATTCTACCAATTTCCATTATAGAAATTATTGAATTGCTAGTGTTAATAAGAAAGCAATAGCTCAGAAAGATGAATACTACACTGTCTATCTACATCTAAATAAATACTCAAACTAGCACTTAGACAGGCACAATAACGATTTAATAAGCAAAAAATAGTAGTAGCGCTTTCGATCATTACAATCCTCATCAGCTACAACAAATCACAGAAAAACGTATTCCAGAGCATATGAGGGATATTCAACTTAATGCTTCCACTAGCGCTCTGGCGCAGAAGGCTCTCATTTCCGATGTTGAGATTAAATGGAATGATGCTAAAATATTACTGAAGGAACAAGATCCCTGCCGGGGAATTTACAGTAGGTGGGCTTCATTCCATTCTTCGGAATGTTTCTGCTGTTCTACATCATTTCTACACATTTTCGATTGAAGCTGGATATAATTGATTCACTATTTTGTACCTGCATTTTTTCATGCTATATACTGTGGTTACCTCCATTATCTACCTTCCTCTATCTTAAGATTCCTTGCAGTGTATCCAATGTATTTCTCCATGCTTTGTGTGTCATTATTCACAACTAGTACCGGTACTTGATATACATCACTTTTTCTTAGCAGCAGTACTTTGTCTTCATCATTCTGTAGGATATTGAAGATAGTATTTCTCCTCTGCTATACCAGTCTCTTATCTATCAGCCTTTCAATTTCTTTTTCATTGTAATAATTGGCTTATTCTATATTCCTCCTTATCTGTTATACTTGGATTGTAAGTAGTTACATCATGTTTTTTCATTATATTTTCATATAAATTTATCATTTTTTATTATTATTTATATAAAATGTTTCCTGTAAATTTTTCTTTTAAAAGCAAAGAAAGTAGTCCATGACTTATGATGGGATTCAATTCAAACCTCACCATCATAAGTCAGAAATGTCAAAAATTTATGGATTGCCCACTACAAATATTTATTATTATACTCTACTTTATCATAATAAACTTCACAAAAATTTAAGATCTAGACATAAAAAGAACAAAAACACAAAAATACAAGATCTAGACATAAAAAGAATGCTTTTTGTATATTAGATCATTAATCAAGGATTTGAGCCTTTTATTAATTGCACTGACTAATCACAGAATTTATTGATGACAATGTCATTGTAAGTGCAAATGGCTTAAGATGATGACTACTTGTAAGTATTCAACTTACAGCTACTTGTACTCCCCTTAACAAGCTCCTAGGAATGTTCTTTCAAATATGAAATATCAAAAAAATCAAAAATATTCATATTAAATGTAATAAATTGATTCTAAACTCTCTTAAAAAGGCATTTCAAAACATGTATGTAGCTATATAATATAGTATGATTGGATATAATAAAAACTCCATTGTCTGCGGTGAAATTGGAAAAATCAAAATGATAGCTCAGAAATGGAAACAGCATGAACTCTGGTTTTAAGAACTACCATAACACACATGTAAATAACTTCCATTTCTAGTGTGTCATTAAGGCAGTTATTTATCTGTATTAAAGCTCATGTCTTTCAATAATAATGAGAATATCAATTCTTTAACATTTATTTGGCATAAATAATTTCATTATTATTATAATTTGCTCGATTTTAAAGGCTATAGTTTCATTTCTTTAGATAAATAAATCATTATGTAATCATTAATTATTGAATTTGTTGCTCTCATTTAATTTTATTGTGTCCACATTGCACTGCTGAGAATAAAACGTCTGATTTAAAGATTACATCTAAGAGAAATTGATTCTTGGTTTATGAGAATTATTCAATGAGCTCATTCCAGAAATGAATTAACTCATAAATTCAGGTACTACCTATATAATACAAATATAGATTGCAAATATGTATAAGTAGTACTTTGCAAATAAACAAAATGGATTAATATAATATTTTCAATTATTTATTTGATAACTGAAACAAAAGTATTATTTGTCATTTAAAATTTAAAACTTGATTATCTTATATTATTTTAGCAAAATGGAACTATTCTATTCATTATATTAACATATTGATAATACTTTTGTTCATTAAAGTGTTGATACAGGAATACCTCGATTATCGCGGTTATTGTTGCCAAGAAAAATACCGCAATAATCGAATCCGCGATAATCGGGATAAATAATGCATGTAAAATGGGTGATCATTGCTAAGGATTTTTCTGAAATCTATTAATTAAATTTTATATACGAGGTACAAAAATGTGTTAAACAATGCCAATCTTCTAAGCGGATCACTCTACATTTCTTCTTGATAGCTGTTGACTTGATATCATCCTTGCTTCTTTAGAATTCATTGTAGGGATAAATAAGAAAAGAAATAAAATTGCACATGCAGTGCCGACTCTAGAGGTCCTGGCACCCGAGGTCTCTAGAGGTCCTGGCAGCTTTCTTGTAATATCTACTCAGCCGGAGTAGATATCATTTTCTCAATATTGTTACTCAGCAATGTACAGTATTGCTGAGTAACAATATTGAGAAAATGATAATTTTGGCGCCCTGATGCTGTGCATTATATGCTTATCGGGTTAAGCCGGCCCTGTCCACGTGTACTTCAGGTAAAGGCGGTCAGTTACTGACGAGTGGTGAGCAAGCGCCGTCGGATAAAAATGAAGTGCTAAAGAAAGTTACCTGGAGAACAAATGTAATTCTGGTTGCTTACATAGTGGGCTATATCTCGAAGCTGCGATAAATCGAGAATCGCAATAATCGAAACCGCGATAATCGAGGTACTCCTGTATAATGATCTGGAAGTCCTGATTTGTTTAATTATTATTAGATAAATCAAGAAATATGCATTATTTTTTATGTGAAAGGAGTCATTGTACATAGTTTTAAAAGATTGCATATATCTTGTGCATAAAGTGGTTGCAATAAGGAAAAAGATTATTAAATAAAGAAATATTTTGTATTAGTCTATATTTTCAATTTTTATCAAAATTTTTGTTTTTTACTGAACACACTAAAAAAATTGTTTCAAAATACAAAAATATATTTGTAGGATATAAACATGGTAATACTGATAATAGAGTTGATAATGACTCCAATTGAAAATTATATACCATTTTACATAAAGAAGATAGTATTTGTAGAAAAATATTAGAACATAGAAATATTAGTCTCAACCAATGTCATAAAATAAATAAAATTTGGCACAAAATTGTCAAAAAATATTTTGACTAGCTAGGTTATCATAGAAACCATAGAAATGAAATTGATCCTTTCTGTTGGAAATCACTTTCATCTGACAAATGAAGTTGTTGAAGTGGGAGTTTGGCATTGTACCATACCAACACTAAATTTAGAAAAAATTCTATAGGTAGTAAATTCTTACATTTGTCCCAATTCTTATTATGCCAGTTTAACTTTATACAACAATTTAATTTAGTAATATGACTGATCTGTATATTTTTTGCCTCATTTGTAACTGATCCAGCAATTAATATAGTATTCACACAAAATTGAATTGTATTTGTTTACATTATAATTTATACATACTGTATTTGACAATTTGTAAGACTTCATTACAGTATACTCCAAATTATCTGGGTTGGAAATTAACACTGATTAATCCACAACCAAAAGTAATATTTAATTATCAATATTTTATCTTAGATATGTTATCTGAAAGATTTTTTAACAGATTCATTTCTTTATTATATCTTAGATAAAATCAAAATTAAAATATAATTAAATTACAAAAATATTTCAATAATTTCTTGCTGCAAATAACCACATTTCTTATTTCCTTTTACAGCAAATAATAGAACATTTAACTATATCGCACACAAATTTCTAAAGTGACACAAGTCAAAAACAAACGTTTTGAGAAAATTGGAAAAACTATGAAATCAGCTTAACTAAAAACCATTATATAACTAATAGTTTTTTCAAAATTTGTAATCTTTTGAAACCATTTTTTAGGAAAAGGTTTTCAAAAGATGATGGAGGATTGCTTCCCAGTTATAAAATGGTGCGAACATAAAAATGCAAGTTTTTTGACTTGTGTCACTTTAGAAATACGTGTGCGATATGTATTTATACTGTTTTATATTTATTAATATTAAATGCATATTGCCCATAATTCTGGGTTTTTTGAGAATTATCTGGGATAATTTAGTTCTCTACTATTTTGGTTAATTGGGAGTCTTCTATATATATTAGCTAAACACACTTCAGACTGACAAGAGGCAATATAAGCCCAAAATACATTTCTGAAGCAAGTGCAGGCCTTATATTTAAATAATAAAGTTTTACAACAACCTTCCCTCACCCAGTGTGTTTATTGTATATTGTTTGATTTGATAAGTATTTCTCCCATCACCATTTATCTTATCAAACAATACAGTATTTGAAAAAACAAATTACCAAACAATGAAATGGAGCCATTTTCTGGCCTCACAAGGAGATACTGTTAAAATACATTAAATAATGATTTCACAAAATAGTTTTGTGGTTCCACCAAATTATGATATTAAAATTAAGCTATTGTATTCAGTTTTGGAACAAGACAAAACAGAATAAGTAATGTCCTCTGTTTGAAAAATAAACTCAGACTATAGTATAATCTGATTACAGTAGACTCCTGATTTTACTAACTTGTAGGAATCCCTAGAAAAGTTCATAAATTGGAGGTTCATAAAAATGCGAGTCCACTGTATATCTCTGTCATTTAGGCATTTAATAGACATTTACAATAACTATTATTTAAATCTATAGGCAACTTTTTCAATCAATTCAATTTATTACAAAATAATTTCAAATAATACAGATTTGGATTACTGCTATGTTAAATGTACCTTTTAATTGAGATTATTTTTCAAACTAGCCAATGTAATAATAATTAAAGATTGTATACTTTGATCTAGGAATAGTAGTTTATTTTGAATTAACAAGTAATTAGAATTAATTGATATCAAATTAACAAGATTTACCATATATTTTTCATAATAAAAGTTCAAAGAGACTGTACTAAACACAAACCAAAAAATAATACTCAAAAGCCCTTTAGCAGTCAAAAGATTTTAAGGAGAAGACACGGACAAGTAAATCAGATACCTTTAGGAGTGTTGACCAAGCCTTGTGGTAGAAAAGTTTGCCAAAAACATCGGCAGGTTAACTAATTGTACTCTGAGTTTTAAAAAGAACCCAACTGTTTTCGGGATGATTAGAAATGATAAAGATTGGTATGAGGATAAGGATAGGAGTGGGGTATATGAAATTCCTTTAACAAATAACTCATTGAGTAGGAAAGAGTTTTATATAGGATATACAGAGAGGAACTTAGAAGTGAGGATAGAACATAAAACGGACCTCAAGTACAGTAAACTCTCCACTGCGCTAAGCCAGAGATTGCTTCTGACAATATTGAAGTGCAGTGGGGAAGAGCGAGAATTATTCGGCCAGATAAGAAGAACAGTGACAGGAATATGATTGAGACATTGGAAATCCTCAAAAAGAAAAAGAAAGGAAATGTGATAAATTTTACGGAACTGGAAACAATCCCAAGTGCATGAAGATGGTTGTTTAAATACAGCAAAGCAGACTAAAGGATTAAAGGATACACTATGGTCGTTTTTGATACTCCTGTATGGGAGCGCTGCTTGTTGTGACAATTATTATTTTTATTTATTTTTTGTTTTATTTTTTTATTTTTTGTTTTTTTAATGATTGCATATAATTGTACTTATATTTAATTCATGTAATTTTTAAAATTTGTATAACTTTGTATGGTTTTTGTTTTTATAATATACTTAATGTATTCTTAAAAGATATGTTACATAATGAAATATATGGCTTTACTGACAGGTTATGCTAAAGAGAAAACTTCCAGATGTAGTCCTGCCCTTAAATTTTGTCATGTTTGTTTATTTTTTGTTGTTAGGTCCCCTGTTCTTGTGTAACAGGATGTCTTGTAGTGGCAGCTGAGGAAGATGCAAAGTGCATTTAAAACATTTCTGATGAAAATCTTTTGACTGCTAAAGGGCTTTTGAGTATTATTTTTTGCCATATACAGTGAAACCTGTTAAAATGACCACCTTGATATAGTGACCACCTGGCTAAAGAAACCAAATTTTAAAAGCTAGTTTGTTTCCCAAAGGAAGAAATGCAATTTTTGTTCTACATAGTGACCACCTGTCTAATGTGTATATTAACCACTCAGTTAGTTTTAAGAAATTTTAACCTGCTAAAGTGACAACCAAATTTTAAAAGCTAGTTTGTTTCCCAAAGGAAGAAATGCAATTTTTGTTCTACATAGTGACCACCTGTCTAATGTGTATATTAACCACTCAGTTAGTTAGTTTTAAGAAATTTTAACCTGCTAAAGTGACCAAGATTAATTTCATGAAGGAATTATTGTATTTTCCTTAGAATTTTTTCAATTAGAAAAAACTAAGGATTAGTATTCCATTAGTATTTTTGTTATGATAAAATAGTTTGTTAAACCAGTATACTGAAAAGTAAATATTATAATACTACTGTATATGTACAGTGTAACCTGGCTAATAAGACCAGAAATGGGCGGTCAATGATCGGTCTCAATAAGCAGGTGGTCTTTGATGAT
>AYEL01077161.1:0-27078 GCA_000484575.1 Olivierus martensii
TCGGTCGATATCGTCCCCATGGTGGCCCACCAGTCTGGCGCGGACAGTGGGCTGCATCGGTGATCGAACCGGGAGAGATTCTCGCCCTTTTCAAGTTGGGTCGGCTGGTCAGCATGCCTTCCGCTCATCCGATGCGATTATTAGTAAGGGTTCTGCTCTTTTGGTAGGTTCGGGTATACTATACTCTTCCGTCCTTCCAGCGGGCTGTCGCGATTTTCGCGGCGGTAAGAATTGAAGAGGAGGCTGACGGAAAATGGGCCCGTATTGAGCCTACAAAACATATACCAAAAAAATTATTTCAAATGTGCAAAATGATTTGAAAGAAGTGATAAAAAATAAAGGGTGCCCAACTAAATATTAAGAATTGTTAAAAGCGACAGAGCATTTTCAACATTGGTGGCCGAATATTAAAGTGGTTATGATTTAAAAGAAAAAAAAAACATAAAAACTTTAATTCATTTTAAAATGTAAATTTTCGAAATAAATAGTAACAGAAAATAAAATAGTTTACGGTTAAAAATAAAAAAATTCCTATTTAAATCTGATTTAAACTAATCTAAATAAAATAGTTTACGGTTAAAAATAAAAAAATTCCTATTTAAATCTGATTTAAACTAATCTAATGGAAAAAGTAAAACCATCGACACAAGAGGGTGACCGAATATTTTTTTTGGTCAACAGCTTTTTTGTCAACTCTTTCCACTCAGTAAGAGTACTAAGTGGAGGGGCGAAACAAACCCTTCCACAGGCTGCCCACCCCTGCGGAGGGGTCAGCCGGATTGTGGAGGACGGGGATCGACGGGCCGGGCCCGGACCCCATGATAAATATTTTCAAGGAATGGAACCCGAGATTCGAACCCGGACCTCCAGAGTGGAAAGCCGAAGCGTTTCCACGCGGCCAATCCGGCCGAATATTAAAGTGAATCTCTGTTTACACGTATTCAATCTCCTTTAATTTCTTTTTTTTCTATTTTTGATATTCTGCAGTATGAAAAAGAAAGATTAGGTAAATTTTTAATAAATATCTATTTCTTTCTTATACAGTATTTGAATTAATAAAAAGTAGAAGTGACACATTACTTAAACCAGGGGTGTCCAACCTTTGGGCATCCTTGGGTTACATTTGAAAAAAAATCTCTGGCCACACATAAATTATACTAATTCCAACGATAGTTATTAAGAAAAATAGTTAATAAATAATGTACAATATATGCTATCCATCATGACAAATAAACAAAAGGGCGCGTTCCAAATCTCAACAGCAAGTCATCAATGATTAGTCTCTTTTGACGTCAGAAATAACTCAATATCAGCTTGTTTCTGTTTCTGTTAACGTCGTTGTTTCTGTTTGATGATGATAATGATTTGTTACACTCTCTAACTTTTAAAATCTTATCATCTAGCAGGAACTACTTTTTCTGCGACGTTAGAAAACGGTGTAAACCGATGTCAACACACTCACCATCTCTAGATTTCGATGACTGGTTAGCATCGGTTTACACCGTTTTCTAACGTCGCAGAAAAAGTAGTTCCCTGCTAGAATCTTAAGATTTTAAAAGTTAGAGAGTGTAACAAATCATTATCATCGTCAAGATTTTAAAAGTGTAACAAATCATTATCATCGTCAAACAGAAACTGAAACAAATTGATATGGAGTTATTTCTGACGTCAAAAGAGACTAATCATTGATGACTTGCTGTTGCCCAAAGTGTCGTAGCATAATAATCTTTGATTTCTTTTCGATCAGAAATTTTTTAAAAATCATCGAGTCAAAAAGTTTTAATCACTGAAGTAAGAAATATTTTAGAAAATGTAGATAATGAAGCTTTTATTTAAATATCTAACTTCATTAAGCACATAAAAATCTGTTTTAAGAAAGTTTACGATTTTATGATGGGCCGCTGATTGAACAGCCTTGACCTAGACGATGGGTTTAGACCAGGGGTCTCCAAACTTTTCGACGTGTGGGCCACAGCAAAAAAAAACTCTAGAACTAGATATATGAGTTTTATTGAAAGCAGATAAACAATACAATAACGAAGCAGATATAAGGAATAACTTTTTTATTTCGTTTTGAATTATTTTAAATTTTTTTCTTCGTTTGTCCATTTTAACCGACCTTTTACAGTCAGAAAGATCGAAACTTGGATTACAGTTACTTTTTGCTAATCGGGAATATATTTTTAACCCAATTTTAATTAATGCATTTGAAATCTATCAACACCTCCTGTTTTTTTGTGGATTCTTATTGAAAATTAGTCCAATTGGCGGGCCGGATAAAATCATATCGCTGGCCGTAGTTTGGAGACCCCTGGTTTAGGCGGCCGAATGGCCGAGTGGTAACGCTGTCGGCGTGCCACGCAGGAGGACCCGGGTTCGCAAATTTTTTTATTCGTTTGTCCATTTTAACCGACCTTTTACAGTCAGAAAGATCGAAACTTGGATTACAGTATAAAAACATAAAATTATCAAAAAATTTAACTGAAAATTAAGCGAGATTTTACTTTAATTTTTGCTAATTAATTAGGTTTAATTTGTAACATCGAATATAATAAAGGAGCTGGGTTTTCAATAAAAATTCCAGATATCGAGAGTTGACAATGAATAGGCAAAAAAATTGCAAATATAATCTACAGGGGGGCAAAATGTCCTGGGGGCGAATTTTCCGTAAACCTGCGTGGCACGCCGAGCCTATTCATTATCTACAGGGGGGCAAAATGTCCTGGGGGCGAATTTTCCGTAAACCTGCGTGGCACGCCGACAGCGTTACCACTGGGCCATTCGGCCGCCAGCTAATCATCATTCATCATGAAAAGAGATATTCTAACAGAGATATTGCTCATGTAGTGAATACACCTCGCAGTACAGTCGGTGATATGAGAAAGGGGGAAAGATAGAATCCATACCACAAAGGTCGGCCACGAAAACTGAACGCGAAAAGCGTCTGGTCATAAGGAAGATTAAGAGAAACTCACGATTAAGTGCGCATAAAATTACAGCGGAGTTGGGGCAAGAGTATGGGAAAGATGTTCACTCTGAGACGGTTCGGTGAGTGTTGAGAGAACAAGGTTACAATGGAAGAGTAGCTAGAAAAAATCTTGTCAGCAAAGTAAACAAAAGGAAAAGTTTGAACTTCGCAGTCATAAGAACAAGAAAAAACAATGGTGGGCAGATGTTATCTTTGAGATTAAAGCAAATTTAACAGTTTCAAATCTGATGGTACGGATTTTGTGTGGCGCAAGACAAATGAAGAACTCCAAAATTTTCTGACAACAGTAAAACATGGGGGAGGCAACATAATGGTTTGGGAGTCCATATCTTCAACTGGTGTAGAGGTACGGAAATTTATTGAAGACAGTGCCGCATTTAAGCCGATTGCATCCCCGCACTTGAAGGGGGGCCTCTCGTTGACAAAATGAAATCATGAAAAGGCTAATAAACAAAGAATAATGGTTTAGATTTATTATTATGGCTGGGTTTTTACATTCTAGCCTTCAAAACATTTAATTTTTATAGATCCAGAAAAAGAATTTTTCTTGGAAAAATTGAATGTGAATGAATTGAATTTATTTTATCTCTTGAACATGGAAAAAATTTTCTATTTAAATTAACACTACTTTTGCAGATTTTTCTTGTCAACAAATGACGCTACATTCCATTCGGGTAGAATACTATGTAGCGGGGCGAAACAAGCCCTTCCACAGGCTGCCCACCTCTGCGGAGGGGCTGGGCGAAACAAGCCCTTCCACAGGCTGCCCACCCCTGCGGAGGGGTCATTGTGGAGGAGGGGGATCGACGGGCCGGAACCGGACCCCATGATAAAAATTTTCAAGGCATGGGACCCGAGACTCGAACCCGGATCCTCCAGAGTAGAAAGCCGAAGCGTTTCCACGCGGCCAATCCGGCAGACGCTTTTGCAGATTTCAATGTATTTTTTAATTAATATTCTGAAAATATTTTCGGAGTACTCAAATCGAATGACTCAAATAAATTAACGGTGGGTGAATCTTTTTAATTAGAATTAAGTACGCATATTATATGTGAATGTTGCCAGAAAATATCGAAAAAAGTTAAGGCGTTAAGTACCCTAGTAGATGGAGCAGGGGAAAAGCTTTGGCTAAGTCTCAGAATACGACAGTGAGTGGAAAGTGGCGTCATCTGTTAACAAAAAAAAAAAATACACAGCCTCGTGTGTCTCCGCTCTCTCTGTGGACAGAGGCAATTCTCGGCCCATTAAAGGTCGCTTCGGCGACACAGTGAACGAGAAACGAAAGCCCCCTCCACGGGCGTGGGTGCAGCCCGTGGTTGGAATTGGCTCCGCCCCCTTAGTAATCAACCTGATTGGAAAGGGGGCGTAAAAAATTAAAAAAAAAAAACGATGGGTTTACATTGTATTTAAAAATGGCATTCGTTCGAACTTTATCAAAAAGATGTTTTCCTTCACGTGACTTTTCTTGTATACAACTTTATATATTTAAAAAGTTCAGGCTTTCTAAGAATGCGAGGAATTTTAATATCGGGGCTGCTAAATTTTTTGTTTAGCATTTTGTTTCTAGGGTCACAATTTATTTGACAATTATTCTGTTAACATATTCTCTCGTAAGGATTTTGGCGCACAATGTTTTATACCAAGCAAATCTGGCTAAGTTATGACAATAAAAATAACTTTTACAAGTTTTGATGCGATATTAATGTGGGATTCGAAACCGAGCCCGATCTTTCTTTGATATCTTTTTACAAGTTTTGATGCGATATTAATGTGGGATTCGAAACCGATCCCGATCTTTCTTTGCCAGCGAAAGCTTTATACGGCCATTAAATCAATCGATAGGTGGTAATGTATTAAAAAATGACATACAGAAATAGGAATCGGAGCCGCGCCATCCATAGAAACGAGTCGTATGGTCATCAAAGATCTTTGATGGCTATCCATGTGTATGGCGCACGATGGCGTCGTTTTGAAATTTTACAAACTTTAAAATAAACTATTGATGATGATAAAAGAATATAAAAATATTTTTAATATAACACGAGATCAGAAAATTTTTAATTTTCATTGAATTTCGGAAATATAAATACGATAATGATCCGTTGTGAAAAATGACACACAAATAGGAATCGGAGCCGCGCCATCCATAGAAACGAGTCGTATAGTAATCAAAGATCTTTGATGGCTATCCATGTGTATGGCGCATGATGGCGTCAAGTTTTGAAATTTTACAAATTTTAAAATAAACTATTGAACTATTGATGATGATAAAAGAATATAAAAATATTTTTAATATAACACATCAGAAAATTTTTAATTTTCATTGAATTTCGGAAATATAAATACGATAATGATCCGTTGTGTATGAACAAAGAATAATTCGCGAAATGAAAAAGAAGTGACGATAGCCTGTTTTTTAACAGCGGAATTTTTCTCTCTTCAGTAGATTTCATCGATGTTGCATTTAACCTACTAAATGATGGCATTATGCAATCCTTGAATTACACGACTTTTTCTTCAAAGAATGTTTTAATGTCATTATTTATTCTCAATACATATTTCCTAAATTTAATAAGAAGAAAACACCAAAAATTAATTTTTGCTTGTGTTGTATCCTTCTAAGATGGTAAAGGACTATTACTTTTAAGGAATACGTGATTATACTCATTTGTGGATAGGGGAAAAAATAATCAGCGGTACCTTAAGAAATTCAAGATTTTATGGGACAATAAGGATTTTAAAAATAAATTTCAATAAACTTAAAAAAAATTCAACATTTTTAATAATTAATATTTTAGTAATATACTGGTCAAACATACGTTTTCTATACAAGTTTTATTTAAAATTTAAAAATTTTTTTCAGATATACAATACTATTCAGTTATTATTAATTCATCCACTCCCCAATCTTCATAGCTTCCATCTGGTAGATACCTTCTAATAATAATCGGAATTTTTCTGGCTCTAAAATTAAAGATATTGAAAATTTACCAAGACTGCCTAAACAAACAACAACAATAGTAATAAATAAACAAACCCTTTAGCAGTCTAACACTTTATTTTCAGAAACGTTTTTCAATGCACTTTGTGCTTTCCTCACCTTGAGGAATGCACATGAAAGTGCGCATATGTAAAGTGGTTGAAAAACATTTCTGAAAATAGTGTGACAAGCCATTTAGCAATCAGTCAATTAACTATTAAAAATTTACCAAAATTTACTGACTAAACAAACACAATAGTAATAAATAAACAAATCCTTTAGCAGTCTAACACTTTATTTTCAGAAACGTTTTTCAACGCACTTTGTGCTTTCCTCACCTTGAGGAAGGCACATGAAAGTGCGCATACGTAAAGTGCGTTGAAAAACATTTCTGAAAATAGTGTGACAAGCCATTTAGCAATCAGTCAATTAACTATGGGGAAAAGATTTATTAATATTTACAAAATTGCCAGTATTTGTACTAGAAATTTTAGATTTAATTGATTTTAAAAAGTTTTGAAAAATTTTAAATTCCTTTAAAGTACTATAATATACCCAGGAACTCAGAGAACTGCCTTATTTTTATAAATCAGAACATAAGAATCTTACTTCAATTCTTTCATAGCAATCTGTAATGGATCTGTTTCACCTTCCAACTCTACCATTACTGGTACACCCAGGAACTCAGAGAACTGCCTTATTTTTATAAATCAAAACATAAGAATCTTACTTTAATTCTTTCATAGCAATCTGTAATGGATCTGTTTCACCTTCCAACTCTACCATTACTGGTGCACACATTCTATTAGAAAAATATATATAATATTTTCAACATTAAAAAATATCTCTCTCTATTTTATGTTGATTAAATATAAATAATAATTAATTCAATAAACAAAACAATCCTAAAAGCATAAGCATAAACTGATGATAATATTTATGTAATAGATATAAATTAGTATTTTGAAATAAAACAGATACAAGAATAAATGATTTTCAAGATTATGAAATATAAGTATTCTATTGTTGATTGAAAATTGTGTACACTTATAAAAATTAAAAAAGTTATTACAATTGTTGTAATTCATTAGCTTAAAATCCATAATTTTAAAACTGGATCTTGTTCATTAAAATTTTTCCAATATTGATCATGGCTGTTGACAGAGGGACTAAGGGAAAGTTAATTAAATTTTAATAAAAATAAAAGTCAGAATTTAAAATGATTAAAAATCAATTTTATGTATTACTAGCTACCCTACATTGCCTGGGAAATGATTGAAAATTGTGTACACTTATAAAAATTAAGCTAATGAATTACAATTGTAATAACTTTTTTAAAATCCATAATTTTAAAACTGGATCTTGTTCATTAACATTTTTCCAATATTGATCATGGCTGTTGACAGAGGGACTAAGGGAAAGTTAATTTTAATAAAAATAAAAGTCAAAATTTAAAATGATTAAAAATCAATTTTATGTATTACTAGCTACCCTACATTGCCTGGGTATTTCTGGCACTTCATTTGTAGAGAGATAGTTTCTGGTTTATGAGAATTTTTGATAACTGTAAATGGTATTTTACCTGTAAGCAAAGCTGGAAAAAATCAAAATCTTTAAGTGTGATAATGATGTCATAGTAACATCATACATCAGAACTTTTGTGATGTCACATAATGTGATTTTTCATGATGTCATCCATTGCTATGTCATAATGACATCATATACTGGTGATGTTCTGAGACATAATCCATTGTTACATTGTACATTTGGAACATTTCTGACGGTACTCACTGCTACATCACACACTTCAATGTTTACTGACCTCATCCGTTGCTAGACTATATTGATGTCTCACACTAATGAGGTTCTGGTATATCATCCATTGTTATATGACATATCAGTGACATTTGTGACATCATTCATTATTATGTTGTGGTCCCATCACATTTGTGAGACCACAATGTCATCCTGACCTCATGCTTTGCAATGCAAACAATAGTCAAAATAACAGGATTTAAACACTATTTTAAATTAGGACTTCAAAATGCCTCAAATTGGGGAAAATTACCCCAGGGGGTAAGGCATGATCCAAGTATCTTATGTTACTTGCAAGGAAAGTCACCCTGCACAGTTTGGTCCAATAGGTCAGACTGTATGAATGTTTATGCAGAACACAGAAAGAAAGTGACCCTAATATGACCCACTGCCCTAAGAAATTTTGAACTAAGATAACTTAAGTTATCTATGGGATCATGGAAAGTCACGCTGCAAAGTTTGGTCCTAATAGGTCAAACAGTGTGGGAGCCTATGCAGAAAAGATAGAAAATATTACATTTTATATACTGAATGTCCATTTTGATTATGTACAATAGCAATTTTATATGGAAAATTAATGCAATTTTAGATTATGTCAATTTCCTGCTGCCTAGATGTGCTAATTTAAATAAAAATGATTGTTCTCTAAAATTTATGATGTGACAAAATGGATAAAACCATTTTTAAATCTGCTCATTGAACAGATTATGAGAAAATTAGCATTAAAATATGAGTTAGCTGAGTAGTTGCATGCTATACTTCATCTGAAAGATTGAATTTTATTCTGGATTCCAGATTTTTCAGAAGGGATCTAGCTCAATATGTTCAAACCCATTCTTCAATCTAAAGAGCAGATCCCATCAGGGATGCCATTAATCCTGTAGTAGATTCAGAAATGGTCACTGTAGTATCCTGTGCAAGATTCAGTGATATAATTAATCAACCAACCAGTCAAAAGTTTATTATAGTTATAATGCTGAAAAAGGGTGAAAAACTTATATGATAGATTAATATATATTTTAGCTGTTAACAGATATTTATTTGAATAATTGTTATAATCATTATGTTGAATATTTTACTTTTGATTTAAAAAGTGAAATATAGTACTACTTCAGCAATTCCCAACCTGGGGTATGCGTATCCCAAAGATACACAAAAAGAAAATTAGTAATGGCGGTATGCTTTTTAATCAAAATAAAAGACTTTCAATTAGTTATTTAAGCAGTTTATCTTATTCTAATTGCGTAGATAGGTAAAAAACTAATAATTAGGTACTTACTTTAATAAATCATTAAAATAGGTACCTAATTATTATTTTTTACCTATTATTTATTTACCTACGAATTACATATTTTATTTTAGAATTTATTATTACTTCGTTTAATTGGGACAGCTTCTTAATGGGAACAAAATGGCTTTGCCCGATGTGTCCCAATTAAGCGGAATCCACTGTATATGGAAAATAATAATTATCCATATATATATATACAGCTTGTGCCAGCTAAACCCGGACAAAATAAACAATTTAATTAAACAAAATTTTATTTAACAAAAAGAATAAAATTATCATTTGCACATTAATTTGGGATCCCTTTAGATTAAAATTACTTGATGTAATTCCCTTCTGCCTCAATCCTCGACCGGAAACGATGACATGCCCTGCGATATTAAATAATTTTAGTGTATTTTTTCCCTTATATTTATTTCATATGATTTCTTCCTTACTACATGATATAGCTTTATATCAATAAACAATTAATTATCAATTTTATTAATAAATTTTTTTGTAATCAATGGGATCTTGATCTTGATTATGCCAATCAATTGCCGATGCATATGCGGCTATAGACCCCCAATAGACCCCTTTATCATCATTGACCCCCTATAAAATTTCATCGACCCCCAGGGGGTTGATACTGACCCTGTTGGGAACTCCTGATCTAGACACAATATCTATATTCATTTACAGACTGATGTTTATTGGCATCTGATATTTTTTGATTTATAAAAACTGTCCTCTTTAATAGCTGTTGATAATCTTTTTATTAAAATGCTAAATATTTGGAGTTTATAGAGGAATGTGAAATCTTTCTCAATTTTTAAATAATTTTGGCAAATGGAACAATCTGAAAGAAATTATGAAAATCAAAATTATTCCACAATAATTCAAATTATCTGTTCTTTTAGTGTATTTGATGATAATTATTTACTGTGAAAATTTTGAATGCATCCCATTATATGGGGCATCCCCATTATAAATTGGGGACCTCTATAATTCAAAATCAAAAGATTTTAACACAAATAAAATTTCAGTGTTAAAAATGTTTGTTTATAAGATTTTTTTATTTCATTGTTAAAAATTAATAAATATTTTTTTTATTGTTAAAAAATCTTTTTCTTTAATTTTAAAAATTTATTTTATAGCTTTATCAAAGGCATTTAACTACAAAAGCTGTAGATAATGAAGAATTTGGTGTAGAGGAAGATAAGATGGAACTTGATGCTGAAGCAGAACAAGCTAGAGAAGAAGAAATATCAGGTTTTAAACATTATTTTTTATTTATATTTTAATTACATTTTTTGAATTTTTATTTTGGTTTGCTATTCTTATATGCATTTCCTGGTTTACATACATCTAATCTTTGTAAATTTAATTTTATTTGAAATATTTCCTTATTTTTTTTAAGATGCAAAAAATAAAATTGTACTGTGCATGTATGTTACAAGTACAAATAAATAGTTTTTTGTAGATGAGTAAACATAAAATAAAACAATATATATATATTATTTAATTCCTGCAATACTCTTTCCCTGGTAGTATTTTCTAACAAAAACATCTTTTGTGAAATCAGATTCTCTATTTTATATTTCATTTTTTGGATTAAATCTACAAATAAAGCCCACTAACCCTTTCAAAATAAATAAGTAAATCAGTTTCATGAATTACAAAAATTTATAAACACAAATAAAATATATAAATTCATTATTTTTAAAATGTTTTTTTAAGGTTTAGCAAGAAAACGAAAAAGGGATGTTCATCCAGAAGAAGATATATCAAGAATTGAATATAACAAACAAGATATGTCATTGACGCACAGTCTTTCTAAACTCCCAGAGCCATCATTCACTTCACTTGATATAGTTACTGAGCAAGTTTCACTTCCAATTCAAATTCCACCTTTACAAGAACAAGAAGAACCTGTAGATATAGTAAGGAAATATTTTATAATTCATTAATAATAATTAATCAGATGTTTAAATATAATTTTAAATTTATAATAGTGAAAGGTGTGTTTGTGTGGATAGATATTGGAATACTAAACATAAAAAAGTTGGAATTAGGAGTCGTATGTGCTGGCTTAGATTACACTTATTTAACGATTTTGATTTCTTAGCAAAAAAACTGTTAAAAAAATTTGATTTTTAAATATGTAAAAAAAAAGCATCCTTTATATCATCATCCTCTAATTCCCAAATTTAACTGCTCTATTTCAAATTGATAAAAATCCTTGAGAACTCATATCTTATAAAAATGCCTTATTCTCATCTATTTGTCATTCATTACTTTCAGTTATAAATATTATATATTTTTAATGTTCAAAATCAGTTTCAGGTCATTATCTGATTAACACTTTTCTTTATCAGCAAAGATGTTTAAATAGGATAATGAAAAATACAGAAAATGATTAAAAGTGCACTGTAATTCAGTTTTTCAATTCAGTACATAGAATAACATAATAATAGATAAAATATTTATTTTTCCTGAAAAATATTATTTTAAAATATATATTTATGTTTGCATTTTTAAATAAATTTTTATTTGAAATAGCTTATCAATGGCTCTTGTTCCAATCTAGAATTATTGTATAAATGAATCAACTTAAATATTTTATTTTGAAAATTAGTTTTTATCAGTTTTTCTATTTTAATTTATGTTGTTGATAACTAATATTTCACAATCTGAAATCAGGTTTTATACTTGGCTTTTTGAGTAAATTTCTTAAATTTTCATTCTTATTTTATTTTTAAATATCTGAAAACCAAATCAAAATTATTCAAACTTTGGAAAGCGGAAACTATAATTATTGAAAAACAATTTTTATAAATACTAACCAGAAATTGAATAAATTTTGGAAATTATAATGAAAATGCTTAAATAATCATTTCAGATAATTTATTAGAGTTTTATTTGTTATTTGTTTTATTGTTGGATTTTGAGATGATAAGAAAAGACTTAAACTCATATCGGTTGGACGAATTATTTGGGAATGAACTAAAACTTATTTTTCATAAAATATCGAGTGGTATTATTTTAAAGATATCTTTCATGCAGATTTCAGAAGTGTTATCAATTTTTAAAATATTTTATATATTGAACAAAAACTGATAACATTTCTGAACAATGCTTTTTTTCTATTTTGCATTTATTATTAGCTATTTAAACTCATGTATACTAGCAGTTAATAAAAATAAGTTTAATTAATATGCAAAAAAATTAAAATTTTCATATCTTGCTTAATTTTCATCAAAATCTTTTGAAATTTTTATAATTGTTTTTTTTTTTACTCTCTTTCTAACAATATATTTTTTTTTTAATTTTTTGGAAGTTTTTGTTGTTTATATGTGATTATAAAAAAAAAATTTTTTTATATGAAGATTTAGCCATCCAACAAAATAATCATCATCATTGGATAATGGATAGTCTTCTGAATAAAACAAATCTATAAAATCTAAAAACTAATATGCAAATTTTGATTAATGAATATTAATTAAGATATGTTATGTAATTATTTCAAAATATACATAAATTTATTGAAATATTGCCATTATTATAATATTATTGCATATCCCAAGGATACACAAAGGAAATTAGTAATGGCGGTATGCTTTTTAATCAAAATAAAAGACTTTTAATTAGTTATTTAAGCAGTTTATCTTATTCTAATTGTAATATGTTTTTAGATATGAACATAAATATGTTATCCATATTATAAATTATGTTTTTCTTTACCTCACCTGATGCCTGAAAAGGACAGTATAGGTAAGTGTGCGTTTTTTCGGGTACTCATAACTGATATACTTAATCAAGGGTATACGTGGGACAAAAAAGATTGGGAACAGCTGTACTACTTGATTAGTTATTTAAATAAGTGTATTATGCATAGTACATAAATTTCTTTCATAATTATTGTTCTGACAACTTATTTACTGGAATAAATAATTTTTCTTTAAATTTTGTTAAATAGATTCATTTTTGTAAATTTACTGAGCTTTGAAACATTTTAAACTCTCTAGTTAGAAGTGCATTAGAAACCAATTCAAAAATATTTTTCTTGATATTTGATGCTATCACTTATTTTTCCACATTTTATACAGTAATTGGTTAATTCAAATATTCCCACCAGATTTTATATTTCCATAATATTTCTTACATGGGATATTTAGAATTTATCAAGACCTTATGGGCACCTCTGACTGGATCTGATAAAGGTATGAAGGATGGGTTTCAACAAGTTGAACCCAGTTCCTCCCCCAAAAAATTTTTGGAATCCAGAATAAAACTCCATCTCTCAGATGGAAGTATAACATGTGGCCACTTGGTTGTTTCTTATTTTATGCTGTTTTTTTCACAATCTGTTCAGTGAATAGACTTAAAAATAGTTTCATCCATTTTGTTAAATAATAAATTATAAAAAAAATTATTTTTATATCAATTAGCACACATAGGGAGCAGGAAACTGGCATAATTTTAAAATATTAATTTTCCTATTGTACATAATGAAAGTGGAGACCCAGTAAATAGATTTTATAAATATTAAACCTACAATATACAGTTCACAGTAATAAAAATGCCATATAACTTTTTTAGATTAAATTTATTAGCTTACATTGTCCACCATAATACTTTTGGGCAACTTCAACAGAAATAAATAATAATCAAACATATTACTTGAATTTAACATTTACAAAAGTTATGAACAATTTATTAAAATGCCTGTTAAACTTAACTTCAAAACTGCCTGAAACATGGGTCAATGAAGGATGAATAATTTGGTAGTGAGCTTAAAAAAATATCAGACTGTAAGAGTAGCTGGATCATAGAATGTCAGAGTAGAGTTTAGACTTTCAATTATACTGTGATATATAATAATAATTCTAGATGAAAAGAATGAAAAAATTTTAATTCCAGAATATTCTCAACTATTTAATAATACGAAAAATAATAAAAATTATGATACTAAATTGCAAAGCACTCTTATTTCAAAATTACAATCAAAAACATGGGTCAATGAAGGATGAATAATTTGGTAGTGAGCTTAAAAAATGTCAGACGATAAGAGTAGCTGGATCATAGAATGTCAGAATAGAGTTTTGACTTTCAATTGTACTGTGATATATAATAATAATTCTAGATGAAAAGAATGGAAAAATTTTAATTCCAGAAGATTCTCAAATATTTAATATGAAAAATAATAAAAATTATGATACTAAATTGCAAAGCACTCTTATTTCAAAATTACAATTATCTATTAATAGATAATTGTAATTTTAATATTAAATATGATTATTATAATACTTACGCTATCTGTAAGGCTCTAGTTCCTAGAACTCTTGCCCTTTCATATTTTGTCATACATAATTTAAATTATATAATATTAAATATGATTATTATAAGACTTACGCTATCTGTAAGGCTCTAGTTCCTAGAACTCTTGCCCTTTCATATTTTGTCATATAAGGTGTGGTGATACGCTTTTGGTTTTGTTGAGGTTGCTGCTCACTTGCAGATAAAATATCAACATTTTCCTATAAGAATTTTTATAAATAATAGAAAAATGTATGAATTGAACAGTATGAATTAAAGTTAACATATTTTAAAAGATATATGTTATTTAATAATAAGCAGGTTACAAACTGTAAAAAAAAGAAACTAAAGGAAGGAACAACAAACATGAAAAATATAAGTTGGGTGCAAGATTTTGAACCCAGAAATATTATACTTTTATTGGTAAATACTCTTGCAAAGATCTTGCTATTATTATTCCATATTTATACACTACCAAAAATATTAGTTTATTTTATTATGTGACAGATTCAGATACACAAACTATATGCAAAAATAAAGAAATATTTTGTATTTGTGACATCACTATCTTGTATGATAAAGAAACTAAAGGAAGGAATATAAAACATGAAAAATCTAAGTTGGGTGCAAGAAGATTTTGAACCCAGAAATATTATACTTTTATTGATAAATACTCTCACAAAGATCTTGCTATTATTTTTCCATATTTATACATTACCAAAAATATTAATTTATTTTATTATGTGACAGATTCAGATACATAAACTATATGCAAAAATAAAGAAATATTTTGTATTTGTGACATCACTATCTTGTATGATAATTATACATAACTTCACACAAAAAAAAAACTCATTTTAACTTACCTACTATATGTTGTGACATTAATTTTTTAACAAGAAAAACAAAATTGAAGTTTTTGTTTCTAACCTGAATGGTTATTTGCCAGCAAATATTGTCTAATAACTTTAGGAAAGTTCAAGAAGTGGGATTCATGACAGTGTCTCAAGGAAGATGCATTTTCAAATAAGCAGTAAGAAGGTATAGTCCCAATAGAGTATTTAAATTCAATAGCTGCTTAATGTTTTCAGGATAATTAACATTGACAGATAAAATGTTGGTAACTTTGTAGGATTTACACTATTATTATATATTTTATATATATTTTTACACTGCTATTAATGAGTTTTCATTTTACAAATTTTCATCTAATAAACAGTTTTAGTAAAAAAAAAATATATCTAATATATTAGATTATAAAACAAACTACACAGATTCTTCTGTTCAAAATGAATGCATTTTTTCATCCAATAACCAATAAAAATTTTTACACTGCTATTAATGAGTTTTCATTTTACAAATTTTCATTTAATAAACAGTTTTAGTAAAAAAAAATATATCTATATACAGGATGATTCAGAAAGGTGGTGCCAAAATTTACAGGTAGGTAGAGGATGAAATTCAAATAATGCTTATTTATAGTAAAAATTTATAAAAATTCAATATGCCTTACATCAGGTACTTTAATCCAAGAAAAAACTCAATTCATTAAGAGTACTTTTAACCTTTAAGAGCATTTTTTAGTAAAGTACCTGCTGTAAGACTTGTTAAATTTTTATAAATTTTTGCTATAAGTTAATATATGAAGCAGTGTAAAAATTCAAATATACTAAATGATATTCCTTTGGGAAGTTTGACTTGCTTGTGATAAAATATGCTAATATTTCTTTAGCAATTCATACAAAAAAAAACTCATTTTAACTTATCCACTATGTTGTGACATTAATTTTTTAACAAGAAAAACAAAATTGAATTTTTTGTTTCTAACCTGAATGGTTATTTGCCAGCAAATATTGTCTAATAACTTTAGGAAAGTTCAAGAAGTGGGATTCATGACAGTGTCTCAAGGAAGATGCATTTTCAAATGAGCAGTAAGAAGGTATAGTCCCAATAGAGTATTTAAATTCAATAGCTGCTTAATGTTTTCAGGATAATTAACATTGACAGATAAAATGTTGGTAACTTTGTAGGATTTACACTATTATTATATATTTTATATATATTTTTACACTGCTATTAATGAGTTTTCATTTTACAAATTTTCATCTAATAAACAGTTTTAGTAAAAAAAAAATATATCTAATATATTAGATTATAAAACAAACTACACAGATTCTTCTGTTCAAAATGAATGCATTTTTTCTTGAAATTATTAATGAAATTTAAGATATGATGTGATTAATAAATAATGCTCATTTATAGTAAAAATTTATAAAAATTCAATATGCCTTACATCAGGTACTTTAATCCAAGAAAAAACTCAATTCATTAAGGGTACTTTTAACCTTTAAGAGCATTTTTTAGTAAAAGTACCTGCTATATGACTTCTTAAATTTTTATAAATTTTTGCTATAAATTAATATATGAAGCAGTGTAAAAATTCAAATATACTAAATGATGTTCCTTTGGGAAGTTTGACTTGCTTGTGATAAAATATGCTAATATTTCTTAAGCAATTCACTAACTTAAAAATTTCATTAACATTTCATGGAAATCTGAGAAAATACAATGGGTGCATTCAAAAAGTCTAACATGTTAAACTCATTTTTAACTAGGTGGTCAAAAAGTAATTTTATTATGCACTGCACATGCTCCATAGCTGTGACATATTGCACAAAAGTCTAACAAAGCTAACAAAACTAGTAGCAAAATTTACCTCATGAAAAACATGGCAGCCCCCAGTATAACACGTGTGCAAATTGTATTAGTATACAAGGAGACGAAAAATGGATATTGTCGCATGTGATACTATATATATGGTAAATAATGGTAAGTTATTTTTAAGGAAATTTTTGATAAAATCTATTTATTCGCATTCAAAAAGTCTAACGTGTTAAACTCATTTTTAACTAGGCAGTCAAAAAGTAATTTTATTATGCACTGCACATGCTCCATAGCTGTGACATATTGCACAAAAGTCTAACAAAGCTAACAAAAGAAGTAGCAAGTTTACCTCATGAAAAACATGGCAGCCCCCAGTATAACACGTGTGCAAATTGTATTAGTATACAAGGAGACGAAAAATGGATAATGTGGCATGTGATACTATATATGGTAAATAATGGTAAGTTATTTTTAAGGAAATTTTTGATAAAATCTATTTATTAGATGATAGTTTACTATTAATCATTCTAGAATTCGAGTGTCCTGAAAATTTGTTAAATAAAATTAAGGCTAGTTAGTTAATTATTTAGAATTATGAGTGCCTAGTATATTTGTAATAAATTATTTTTATGCTTACTTTTGTATAACATAGTTAAAATCTTCATTCCAATTTCTTCTGTCTGATGCTAAAAAGTTTTATATGGCGCTGGCTACAAAATTAATATTAAAGAAGTTGCCAGTTTTAGAAACAAAACATTTTTAGACTTGTCATCTCAAAAATTATCAAAGACAAATTGATAAATATAATGCCAGACTAACTATAATTTATGTACGCATAAATTTGAAAAATTTGCACGTATTTGATGATTTTAAATGCTTTGACATTTATGTTATCTATATTAACTATTTTTTTTTAAATTTTATACCTGGTTTGCAAGATTCCCTTCTGAGTCATAATAAACTTTAAACACATTACCTGTATAGAGCAAGTAGTCAAGGAAAAATAAAATGGTTTTGTCGTGATTTTATTACTAATTTAACCAAATCACAATATTAAATACAGTGGTACCTTGGTTAACGACGGTAATCGTGGAACGGATTACCGTCGTTATCCAAGGCGCTATTCCCCATAGAATTTAATTGAAAATTGATTAATTCGTTCCGGCTTCTTCTCTCAACCAGGCGAACCATATGATATATAATACATTGACATAAATCATATTGTAAGTTACCATTGTTAAAAACCTATTTTGGTGATTAATATTGCTCCGATTTCGACGGTAATAATAACAATCGATTTGTATTAATCAGCTGAACAATTTGGTGTATAACACGTTTAGATATGTCGTAATATAAGCGTATTGTAATGGAAAATAGATGTCGAATTTTCACATGTTAGACAACCTATACAATCTACAATTTTTGCGTAAAATTGTTGAAATTTTCTGACATTGTTCTGCGACTGAAAACCTCGGTGGACCTTTTTTCCATTTTGAAAAATATTGTTTAGAACGGATTTTATTTAATGTTCGACGAAATTTTTCGAAACATCGAGGTTTCTACGATTTTCTTCACTTGGCACATTAGTAGAGGATTATAGGGAGAATAAAATCTTAAAGTAGTAACACGGTCTATATATATTTATAGACCATGGTATACTCCGTTCACGATAAAGAACAAAGCCGACGTACTCCATTCACAGATGTGTGTGCTTCATAATAATAATAAAATTCCTTATGGGTAAAAATATTTTCAGACTGAATAAATTAATTCCAGTTTGATTTCTATGAAGATATATTGGTCATGAATGTTTTTTTATTTTTTACTCAAAATAGAACGATAACCGAATTTGTAAAAATAGCCATAGAGAAAAGAATTATCCAATAATCCGACAAATCTCTGAAATCCGACAAGCCCCGGAACCATATGTGTCGGATTATAGAGACTCTATTGAATACATTGAATATAAAGTAGCCTACATCAATATGGAAATGGCTATGGAGTATTTGTTTCTAAATATTAAAATATATCTTAATAACGATCAAAGTTGAATTATACCTTTTAATAATCGAATTATCTATCGATACTATCTTTATTTATAAAGTTTGGTACCTTTTCGTTTTTACCTGGTTTGCAAGATTCCCTTCTGAGTCATAATAAACTTTAAACACATTACCTGTATAGAGCAAGTAGTCAAGGAAAAATAAAATGGTTTTGTCGTGATTTTATTACTAATTTAACCAAATCACAATATTAAATACAGTTGTACCTTGGTTAACGACGGTAATAGTGGAACGGATTACCGTCGTTATCCAAGGCGCGATTCCCCATAGAATTTAATTGAAATTTGATTAATTCGTTCCGGCTTCTTCTCTCAACCATAGTAAGTATTAAAAATGCAGATAAAATTCATTTAAAAATTCTTACAAATATGGAAAGTATCATTTATTTAATATATTTGTTACAAAAAAATTAACATTAATAAAATGAATTGTTCATGAAAACAAGTTTTTAATTATCAATCTTCACCAGGATAATTGGGCTCACTTCGGAGTTTTTTGATAAACGAACCCGTAAACACTGATTAGCAGTTTATAGATTCAATGATTATTATACAGATAAAAATTTGATTTTGCCTTTTGATGGCGAATGAGCAGTGAGTGACACGCATTCGCAGATTTATTGTCTATATGAACTGTAGGATCTCGGACAGACACTTTTTTTCTTCTAAAGGAATCCGAAACTGCGACGTCACACTACTTGCAGATATCATATAATCAAATAAAAAAAATTCTCCCCTCATATATAAACAGCTATAATATTTTTTACTTTGTTTTTATTGGACTCTCCAATGGTTGACTTTCACACACTTTCAGATTGTAATAGACTTGGTAGGAAAAGCATGGGAAAAGAGTGGCAGCATATAAAATCATAAAAATTTTACTCCTTTTATGATGGATTTTTGGTTTCAGCCAGAAAACATTTAGGAACCATTATTAGAAACTCACTATTGTGCTTTTTCGAAAACCCTAAACATAATTGCAATAAATCTATTAGGACCAACAAAATTCAGTTGTAAAATTCTATTGTTTGTCTCTGCCATGGGTTGTATATGCCATTAATGGCCTATAAGAGGTTAAAAAAACTGGTTTGTTCCAGGGTCCAACATAAGTTCCACATCTGTGTGAAATAGTAGGTAGAAGAAGTAGATTGTTAGGTTGAGCTTAGTAAATATCTTTAGATTATTTTTGAAGATTTTATGCAGCTGAATCCCTAAAAGTAGGGGGGCAACCTCCGGCCTGCGGGCCACATTATTTTATTACATCTAATACCAACGCTATGTATACTTACATATCTGTACCTTCTCTTTTTTAAATAAATACTATTATTATCAATTGTTTTTGTTTTGGCCCTTGGCCCACCATAAATTTTTCTATACAGCCCCCTACAAAACATTTTGAATTCAGTTATAATAGGAGAGATGAATCCTGGTTCTTTCTGTATGACTACAGATCAAGCACACATGTTGCTTTCTTTAAAATGAGAAGACTCTCTCTTCTCATTTTAAAGAAAGTAAAAATGTTTTAATCAGAGATCACATTCATGATTTTCATGTTCTTTGATTGATATCATGTTTATGAAATATAGACATGACAATGACATAGTATATTGAAATTTTAAGAAATTCAATATTGAAAAAATTAAAACACAAGCCTGGTTTTCGGCCAGAAAAATAAATTTTTTTATCTTAACAATATGCAGTATCATTTCTCTATTGCATGGAGACAAATGCAATAGAGTGCCTATACTGCCTGTACTGCCTATACTAATAAAAATCAAGGTCACAAAATTGGAATACTTCCTTTCTTTCCAGATTTGGGGCTATGTGACTTTTTCTATATCTAAAAATTAAAATCCATTTAAAAAAATGATTTGAGGATTTAGCATACATTTAGAAGCAACAACATAGTATTATTAAATGTTAAAATACAGTTGAGTCTCTGTAGTCCAATGCAAATTGTCACGCTGCCCACTTAAAATTTTCATGTCACAACTTGTCAATGTGTGAGAAAGAGAAACTAATGTAAACAAATTGTCAGTTGCTATTCGTTCGTTGCCCAGGCTTATAGTCAGACTGATTTTTAAGATCAATACACTAATTACTGTAAAATAGTGCTTTTATTATATCAGTGTTGTTTATCTTTCATCACAAATTGGAAAAAGTGAAAAACGAAAACAGAAGACATTGACTGTGGTCAAAAAGGCAGAAATAATTTAAGAAAATTGACTTGGGAGAAAAGTTTATTGATTTGGCTTTGTTTTATGTTATTGGACGAGCCACTATTTATGACATTAAAAATAATCGGGATAAAATTGAAGGATTTGTGAAAGATTTGAACAGCAAGAGCAGTAACAGGAAAGTCTTAATAAATGGAGCATATTTGTTTGTGTAATTCCATTTTTTTATTGAACATCGAATAATCTGACAAGCCCCGGAACCCTGTGTTGGATTAGGGAAACACTGTTGTACTATATCCCAACATTGATGATCTAGAAAACAACATAAAAGGCAATTAACACACCAATAACAGAATATATTTGATGGATAGAAATTGATACATACTATAAACTATGCAGAAAAATATATGATAAACTTTTCTCCCAAGTCAATTTTCTTAAATTATTTCTGCCTTTTTGACCAGAGTCAATGCAGAAAAATATAGGCTTAAAATTCAGAATGCAGAAAAATATAGGCTTAAAATATTACCAATTGAAGCCCTTTAAGTGCTTCTGTTAGTTTAATAACCATCTTGAAGATGATTATTAAACTAACCGAAAGTACTACGAATAAAAGATTTTTATATAACCAATTGCTTAAACTGCTTTAATTTGTAATATTTTAAGTGTTTAGGATAAACGCAGTAATTTAGAATGAAAAATATAGGCAACAGTCAAGCTTATGCAGAAATGGGCTGAAGAAAATAATAATATAATTGCATGTGCTGATAAAAAGTAAATCGATTGTCTTTGTATCTAAAGAACTTTGAAACATTTAGAAGAATATACAGTTAATACACAATGCATTAGGTTGACTTGTTATCCTATTGTTAATATTTATGGACAAGTTTATAAATTCTGTAAAGACATTAATACTACACTATTTTTAAAAAATTGTATACTTACATATTATGCAGCTCCTTCTCTTTTTTTGCATTCATTAAAATTCAGAAACCTATGTTTGAACTTCAACCTGTTGAAAAGTTTTTTTCACCTACTTTTCTTCTATAGAAAGTTCTTTATATCAGTTATGTCAAGCATACTTAAAGGTCATGAATTTTGTGGACAGTACTGTTGACTTTCTAGAAAAAATTTAGGTGTAATTTTCCTCTAGATGAAGAGATACTTTAGACTTTAAATTATTTTATCCTGGTATTAAATTAGAAACTGCAATATCTTCTATTATATAATGATTTCTGCTTATCATAATAAAGATGTATATTCCATTGCATTAAAGATATACATTCTAATACTATGCATTATTATATTGGGAAGACAAAATACCCCTTGTGTAACCTAGAACATAAACAGGTTGTTGTCAGGTACATATGTAAAACTGCTTTAGGTGAGTTTACAGACACATGATGCTAGAGTTCTATGAGATGAAAGTTGAACTTGTTGATGATGACTTGCATAATACACCTACAGATTTAAAAAATATGGCATATTTATAGCAATCCCAAAAGCAACCTATATTAACCTAATCTATATTAAATAAAGTAAATTGTAGCTTATTATATTCTGCATGAAAATATGTATCATCTTCAGTTAATGCAGTTACCATTTTTTATAGTTAACACCATGTTATTCATTTATATATTTTGTTATTTTGTATATTTTAATACATCTATCTTATGATTTACACAGAAGATTGGTTCCTCAGAAAGTCATATAAATCGAATCATGGCTTTTTGTATGAAAAACTGTGTAAATTGAAAAAAAAAAATCAAAATGTGCATAATTTAGTCAGTTATTTAATTTAATTCATTTATTTCAATGTAAAATGAAAATAAAGTACAAATGAAAAACAAAAAATATTAGTCCATTCATGAAATAACAAATATATAAAGTTATATATAATACATTTTATAGAAACTAGAAATACAAAATTCATAAAAAATTGGTCCAAAGGTTTAATTATTATTATCACTATCATAGATTATTAATCTTTTTTTTCTGGTTGTTGGGATTTCACTAAATTATTCATTATTCAATAGTATTTGTGGCAATTCTGGTTTGATGGTTGATGAATTAGTGACAATTTCAGATCAGAGAGACTTGGTAATGAAATCTGTAATTAACAATTGTGTTTGGTTTTTGGTTAGATCTTTATAAATTTCCTCATATTGAGCTAATATGAATGTTTTTTGTTTATAAAAAAAGGAGGAATTCCCTTTTTTAAATTTATTTCCAAATGAATGGCACTAAAGAATGACTGTACAAATATGTGCACAATATAAATTTTTATTTTTAATAGTTTTCTAATTTTAACTGCTTTTAACAGTTTTCAAAATCTGTTAGTTTGAAAACTATGTAAAATCCCAATTGTGTAAAAAAAGTACCATGTGTAAATTGGGATAGGTGGTATTACTTTATTCATCTGTATTTAATTTAATTTTATAAGAGGTTTGTTTTTTATTTTTACAGTTTAAACTTTGAATATATTTCAAATGTTGTTATTCTGTTTACTGTCAATGGACTGTAGTATTGGCTTTTTATGATTGTTTCTAGATTAAATGTATATTTTTTGTTGTTCTAAGCAGTTTATTTAATCTATGAACACAATCTTATTTTGTTAAAAACATAACAGTTAAAAATGGTATCTTCTGAGGATTTCTGCTGTTTTCACTGTTGAAATTATGAATGGAGTACTATATAGATGTCACAGGAGAGTACTTTCAATATTTATCCCCGTCAAATTATTGAATTTAAATAATAAATGATTTTTAAAAAATTTAAACAAAATAGCGGATTTCATGTTTGTCTTTATCTAAGTGGGAAGATAATTTATATAGGAATCCTTTGATTAGTGCGGTTAATAAATCCTCACAATATACCGCATATAACAAAACCGCACTAATCAAACTAAAAAAACCAATGGGAATAATTATAATGAATCCTGGAAAATATCAATATTATAAACATGTATTTTTTCTCTCTCAAAACGTATCTATATTGCATTACATGTATTTTAAATCCTCTCTCAAAACGTATCTATATTGCATTACATGTACTTTAAATCATTGAGGAAATTGGATAGATATTTATAAATTTATAGTAAGAGTTAAAATTTATTTTTCACAAAAAAAGTTATTTTTTAATTTTTTTTTTTTAATAAATATTATTTGATATCTGTAGTTGCTTCATATTCATGTAGACCTTCCTAACTTAATAAAGAAAATTGTTTTCCTAGAAACAATAGTATATGTTTTTGATCATTATTTTTTTTATAATGTTTATGTAATAACTATTGGAATATGATACATATGTATAATTTATATCTTATTATGGTAGTTATCATAACACATGATAATTTTTCTATTGTTAGTTTATAATCAATAACAACAATAACTATTGTTATGGTAATAATATAACTATATTTGTGATTTTATATATAAAATTGCAATAATCAATGTGGGTTTCGATTTTTATCAATATTCAATGTGCACAATGATTTTTAAAATATATTCCATGTTAAAATTTTTTATAATAAAATTGAATTTTTTTTAAAGCAGGGAGTTCCTGTATTTTATTTATATTCAATTTATTAAGCAAATTAGTTGGCATTTTAACTTTATTTATTCTTTTTTTTCTTTTAAAATAAGTATATTTTTGACAGTTTTCTATTAAATTTAAATTAGATTTGAATTAAATTTTTATAAATTTATTCTATTTTTAAAAATTTTCTTTAAGTTTCCTCCTCAAGTTGAACAACAACAACTTCATTCACTGCCACTTGTAGAAGAACCAATTATGCCTCCTCCACCAGTGCCAGAATTGGAACCTGTACAGCCCAACTTAATAATGAAAGAACAAGAACAGAATACAAAACAGAATGCCCAACATGAAATTGAATTAAATCACAAGCCCACACTTATAGATGATGATGAAGATTATGGTGCACCTTCAAGTGTTGGTCCAGTAAGTAATTATTCAAAAATTATAATTTAATGATATTTTGCATTTTAAACAATCTCAGTAGATAAATCAGTGGTATTCAATCTGTGATTCCTAGAACCTTCAGTCCAAGAGCGTAGTAACAAAGTTATAATATTACTTGTTATTTTGATTGACGTATACTACATAGTATTTTAGTTGTTGAAGCTATCAATTTATTGAATAAGGCATGAATAGAAAAATGGAATTTTTTATTAATCTTTTAACTGTTTTAAAATTTTTAACTTTTCTATTCATTGTTTTATTTTAACATTATGGACTTTGTGCAAACGTTTCATTTATTTTGTAAACATAATTTAATAAATTCATGAAATATTCATACTGTTTGTATTTCTTATTCTTATTTTTCTCTATTTCATTTGAAATTATTGAATAGTTAAGAGCTAGACAAATTAAACAATTGTTCTTGATTAGACTACTATAATAATAATTTCAAACAAGCACTTTTTAGCATTCTAATGCTTGTTTGAAATTTCAAGTGCTTGTTTGAAATTATTGTTTGATGAATTTAGGCAGTTTGATTTCTAGGTTAGACTACTATAGACTATTCTGCTACTATAAAATTGCTTCATAGCCTATTTGAAAAAATATTATTGAAGAGAGATGCTATTTAATTTTAAGAAAATTTGATGTATATAAAAAATTGCTTTCCAATTATTTAAAATATAGAACGAAAAAGAAATGAACATTACTCATCACTATGACAGAAGTGTTGAGATTGCAGATATATACCAATATATATCATCCTAAAAATGTAACAGTTTATGTGATTGTCCATAAATAACTAGAGCCATTTTATTAATCAAATACCCAGGAAATTTTACACATAATTCTTAATAATAATTAACATTATAAAAGCTGATATCTTAAGAATTTATTAATTAAACACTTTAATAAATAAATCTGAGGCATAGCACATCATTAATATCTCAATAAATAATAAAAGTAGAGAAAATAGTTTTAGTCATAAGTAGAAAAATAGTTTAAAATAAAATAGTCATATTATTAAAGTAATTAATGCATATTATAAAAATTGAAATAATAAAGAAATATTTACAAGACATATTGCTAATAAAAAATTCATGAAATATCTAAATTAAAAAATTAATATTACTTGTTTAAATCTAGCCTGAAGAACAATTAGCAGATGAAACTTATGAGCAATTTGAAGAGAGAATATTAAATAAAAGAACAGCTCATATGATGCATATCATCAGAAATAGGTTAGAATGTGATCATGAAATAAATTTCAGAGAAATTGTAAAGAACAACAGACGTAAACAGGTAATTGAAGTAATATATATAAATTGAAATAAATTAAGAAATTATTATTTAGTAAATGATTTTATAAATATTTTTTTTTATGCATTTAGGTTGCACAGAAATTTTACACGTTTCTTGTTTTGAAGAAACAACAGGCAATTGAACTTCATCAAGAAGAACCATATGGGGAATTAATAATTACAAGGGGGCCAAAACTTGGTATTGTGTATTGAATTTGTATATGCAGTAAATGTTTTTAAAAAAAGCAAAGAATGATATATAAAAAAAAAAAAAATTATATTGTAAAATTTGCTTCGTGTTCAGAAAGTATTTTTATAGTTTGCATTATGTAAATATGATTATATAATAAAATTCAATTATCAAAATTAATATAATCACAAGTATGCTAGATTATTTCCATATGATTTGTACAATTGGTTTTTTATATTAATTTTAGTATTGTTTTTTAAAAGCTAGTATTAGACTAAAAGTGAATTTTAAATCATTAAAATTATTTAATATACATATTATATTTAAAAAAATATA
>AYEL01077163.1:0-17324 GCA_000484575.1 Olivierus martensii
GATCTTATATTATATATACCTTGTACTTTATAATTGAGGTTGAATTTCTAATCAGTGCCTGTTATTTGCATACATCAAAATTATCAGAGACAGTTCTGTTTGATGTCATCTTTACTGAATTATTTGTCCTTTGTAAAAAAAATTCTGATGATATTCTATTTAAAAAGTTGCATATTAATTGGCCTTTTGTTTTGTCCAGATTTCTGATGTCAAAAATGGATGGTTATTTTTTAAATAAAATTTTAAGTATTTTTGATTGATTTTTCATTTATTTATTTATTTAAGTAATGGAATTTTATCTGACATTGTTTAAAATTTTAATTAAATTTATTTTTTTAATTAAACATATTATATATTAGCTCTGAAATTTTTTGAAAGTTTTAAAAAGAAATATTTCATTAATACAATATTTAAAAAAACTTTTATAATAAATAGCTTCAAAAATCTAAAAAAATAAAATGAAATTTAAATTTTGAAAATATGGTTTTTAAATTTATAAGTTTATATTAAAAAAATACTAGGCATCAGAAAAAAAGGACATATTTCAAATTTAGATATATTTTAAAATGAAATAAGATGCAATCATTTTTTAATAATTGCATCTTATTTTCAGAAATATTTCTGTAATATTCTGACAAAATTATATTTTCATTTATTGAATGGACACAAAATACTATTTATTTTTTTAAATATATAATTCTACAATTTGTGATCACTAAAATATATAGATTAAATTTTTATTTGTAATATTTAATAAATTTAATTTTTATAAGGTGCATTTCATAATGATAAAGCCAGATTCATTTTAGCAAAAATATAGAAATTAAAGCATTTAATTCAATGTTAATCATATTATTGCTATTATAGGATGATATATAGGCATCATATAATTTTAAAAATTGTTCTAAAATGATAAATCCAAAAATTGCAGCAAGCAATATTTTTAATAATAGAAGCTTTCAGCTCCTCAATACATCAAACCCTTAGATAATAATGATGATTACCAAATATTAATTACGGAAATCATTAATTGAATATAGAAAATGCAGGTAGTACTCGACTAATGATGGTGGGTTTAGTCAAACCCTGAGGTTATTCAAAGCAGTTGGAAATATTCTAAATATAGGGATTCCTTACAACCAATACTTATACGTTATAATGATAAACTTAACAAACACAAAGCTACAATCAGGCTTAAAAAGATTCATTTGGTACATCAGATCATTGCCTACAGACTTGTAAACATATGAATTACATTGACCAATTACAGAAATTTATTGATTATATCACCAGTATAAGTATGTATGCTTGTAAGTTGAGGACCACCTGTACATATTAATGACTTTGTTCATTCAAAGATGATTGTAAGTTGCTCTTTTTCATCTTAAAAACATAGTTTATATTAAATTTACATGATTAAATAACAAATTTTTATAACAATATTAAAGCATTAATATTAAGAGGTATAATGATAAATAAAAATAAAATATAAAAAAAATTTTTTGGGATAATAGCTTTAAATAATTAAAAAACAAGATATCTAAATTCCAAATACTTGTAAAAGGATATTGCTAAAAGTTATTTAGGTATGTTTTAATCAACTGAAATTGGTAATTGTATAATGTGATGATATATTATTTAATAAAAAGTATTAATACATACAATGGGATTCTATAAGAGGTTACTCGTTCAACTGAATATAACTAATATTATTTATCAATATCATCATTAGCCAAGATTCTGTTGTAATACAATATTATTTCCATCTATATAAATTATTCTAATTAGAATTTCCTAAAAATTTTCAATTGAATTGAGGTCCACTGAATAAATCCATATTTATTCAGTCCATATTCTATATATGTTTTTTTCTTTTCAGAAATCATTCATAGATACTCAGCATTATTCGTTGAAACATTATCACCATACTGAAATTGATAGAATAATCTTCCAAATGATTTATCGTATAATAAAAGATCGAATCCGAGGTGTTGATTACTACTGTCATTCATCCTTTAATGAAAGCGATATACTATTAAGTTTTTCCATTCCATCTAAAAGCTCCCATTATTAAATATTCTTGGTTTTGTTACTGGTTGAGAATATTTGTTTCTCTTTGTTATCCAAACAACTTGTTAATTTAATTGCAATAACTCTATATAGATTACAAAATTATTGCCTATTTGTTTAGTAATTGATCTCTGTTGATAGTTTAGTTGAGCAATATATTAATTTTTTTCTGCCCTTATTTATTTTCTTTTTTCAAATAATAGTATGAGATCTATTTAATTATTTTCCAATTAATCTATTTGATTTGCCTTCAGTTTTTTCTAAAAATTTTTTCTTTCCATTAAGATTAATGTGGAAATGAATTTAATCTATTTATTAATTAAACAAAACAAAAAAGAGAGAATTTTCATATAATTATGGAATTAAAAATAATCATATTATGCTTATTAAAATATTTTACTCTATTTACTTTGATATATGAAACTTAAAAAACATGTTTTTAATGAAAGTTTATGCAAATGAGTTTTATTTTAACATTTACTATAATAATAATTTTAATATAATTGTTATATATTTCTATTTTCATCTCTTTCAAATCAGGTGGCTTTATTAATATGAAATGCACCTTATTAAAAATAATAATAAACATTTTGAGAATTTCAGAATCGATAATTATCATGGCCGATATTGACTCTATAAATTTAATTTTTCCGATGACTGAATGAAAATTGTCAATGGTTTTGTTTTATTTAAATGTCTTCATATTCTTTATAAATATTTCAACCAAAATAATGGAGTGATTCAAAAATTGCAAGATTATTGGAATCTTAACTGTATCATTGTATGGTATGAGTTGTTAGTTTGTATTTATTAGAAATGTAATGATATTTTCAATTTTTGTTGATTAAAACAAAAGTTGCCTAACAAATATTTTCTGTAAAAGTAATTATTATTTTAATATTTTAGAATAATTTTATATTTATTATAATTGTAGTAATTAATTTAACTTAATATTCTTAAATCACTAAAATAATTATCTTTCCATAAAAATCAAAATAATTTCTCAGTTAAACATGCAGAATTATTTTCATTAAACTCCTTCTTCAACCCTCCAGCTGATCCCATGATAGGTGTTGGCCAGTTTATGGTGAAAGTAGCTGCTGCCAAAAGTATCCCATGTATAATTCCATAATATAATTAATCTGATTTTAAACATGATCTCATCCCATTACCATTTGGTGGCTTGTTGTGGATTTTGGTAGAAGAACTGTGCTGCTTGGTAGCCAATAACACACAAGGATGCAAAACCTAAAACTTGAGTTAGTGGGTTAACTAGAAAATAGGATTCTAGTCAGCTACTGCCTCACATCCCTCATGTCTATTCGATATAATAAAGTCTCAAAAATAAATCCAGCCAGCTACTTCACGGCACCCTTTGAAATATCTACCGTAAGAATTTGATCTCCAAATTAAAAAATATATAAAATTTAAGATGAAACTTTAAAAAAATGATTCCGGATTCTTAAAAGGAAAATCACAGTAATTTCACGAAGCGAATACTGTTGTTTTCGGCCTCGAATGAACCAGATGGCGGTGAGGTGTTACATTTTCATCTAGTGGATTATGGATCGATTCTGGTTCTCAAATCTCTGGATTTCGGGATAGTCGAATTGGCCCATTTATCATCATTCTTCGTCGTGGATCAAAAATGGCCATTGCCATACATTTAAAATCGGTTGCACAACGTTTTTTAGAGGAAGATAGGTGGATTTGAGCTCTATATGGTTTCCAGATGGAAAGCAAATTAAGCATTTGTATTACTGTACAGAGGGGGTCTACAATGATACAAATGCCTAATTTATTGGTTTGTGTGTTCATTCTATAGGGTGATTTTTGATACTTTTTTAAACTGTGTGCAGAACTCATTAAAATAAACAACTTTTCCAAATAACTTTAAGTCAAAAATAAGAGAGATAAGGTCTTTACAAATTTGTAAAATTCCACGTTGCGCGCATTGATAAGGCTGCTGCAACAATAAGAGGCAAACCTATTTCTTCATTACGCGCCGTCACAGAATTTTTGTTATGTCGCGTGCAACTTTGTCTACATCACAACGTTGAGAACTTCGAGCAATTTCTCTAATGTAGTCTGTTACGCTCAAGAATCCCATGCATTATTTTGCAACAGGTTTGGACGTAGAATTTTGCAAATTTATAAAAGCCGTATCTCTTATTTTTGGCTTAAAGTTATTTGGAAAAGTTGTTTGTTTTAATACGTTCTGTACACAGTTAAAAAAAAGTATCAACTTAAAAATCACTCTGTATAGATGCGTGTGCGCGTGTATGTGCGTGCGTGCGTGTATGTATGTAGAATGAACACACACACACACCAATAAATGGTATCCGTCCAGATTGACCGTGTTGTGAAACGCATCAGTTCCCCTTACAGAATCCGAAAATTGAGGCGTCGATCTCCGTCTCTACAATCCGACTACTAACCCAGTGCCGGCTCTAGAGCTTTCAGCGCCTCGAGCGAAAATTTTTGTTGTCCCCCTCAAGTTGACAGTGAGCAGCAAAACTATCGACTTTAAGGGTCTTCAGTTTTGATAGTGAGCAGAACTTGAGGGGGGCGCAACTGTGAACGAACTGGGCGGTCGCCCAATCCGCTCACCTTTTAAGTTATGTTTAAAAAATAATTGTATATTACTACAATAATAATAATAATAATAGCAAACAATGCGCCAGCGCTCTGAGCGGTTGCTCTGCTCGAACGTATGTCGAGCCGGTCCTGGACTGACCCTTCCGCGGAGATGGGCAACTCTTGGCAAGCCCTGATTTAGCTGTTAGTACTCGAAAATGGGAAGTAGTGTCGTCTGTTGACAAAAATAAAGTGAATAAAACGGTTGCAAGTATATGTTTGTAATATGAAAATTTAATTTAGGAAAGCAATTTCAGTATTTGAGTTATAGGGGCATATTTTCATATTATCAATGGCAAAATATAAATATGTCTATATAACTCAGTGTCTTACCACCCTGGAGGATCCGGGTCCCACACCCTTCAATTTTTCAGAAGAGGTCCGGGCCCGGCCCATTGAATCCCACCCATCCTTCAACCATCCGGTTGCCCATCATGGGTGTGATGGCCGCGTGGTAAAGCTGTTACTTACCGCCCTGGAGGATCCGGGTTCCACACACCCATTTTTGCAGGAGGGGTCCGGGCCCGGCTCGTTCAACTCCATCCTTCAATTTTCCGGTTGACCACATCATAGTGCTGGCCAGTCTATGATGGGCTCTACAAGTGGCCGCAGCCAGATACAGAATAGCTTACCGCCCTGGAGGATCCGGGTTCCACACACCCATTTTTGCAAGAGGGGTCCGGGCCCGGCTCGTTGAACTCCATCCTTCAATTTTCCGGTTGACCTCATCATAGTGCTGGCCAGTCTATGATGGGCTCTACAAGTGGCCGCAGCCAGATACAGAATACCCCATGACGATATGGCGGCTTAAAAACCAACCTAACCTATATAACTCGGAGGTTTATATCAATATAAATCTCGTAAGTTATATGTTAACCATCGGCGATACCCAAGTTAAGAGAATTACCTAGTGGGGCATAAATTCCCGCACAAAATTCAACTAGCTGTAAATATCACGAAAACGGGAAATACGCAAGCGACACATGCACGTGCCTTCGTTGCAGTGGCGTAGCTGAAAACTGCGAGGCCCCCGCAAAAGGGTCGTGTGATAGCATAGACTTAAAAATATGAATGGGTCAATGACATTTTGATAACCTGCAAGATTACTAAGCAGATTATAATGGCAAGAAATCAAAATTAGTTTATGGACAGCAACAAAAATGCATGTTAATCCTTCACACTGATTATTATTGGTCCTTCGATAACCAATAATACTATAAAGTTTGAATGCCATTATGGTTGAAAGACAATGATTCTGGGAAGAGACAGGATTCCAAAACTGACTTTACTATTAAATGATATCATCCAATATATGACATCATCATCATTCAAAATTAAACATCTGATATATTATGTAATCATGATGGCATGATATAACAATGAATGATATTATATAATTAAGAAATATTAAATGATATCAATGAATAACAATAGATGATATACAAAAACATAATAATGTATTTGTTATGTATCTGAAATTATCACTGTTATGTCACAACAATATAAGATATGGTTGTCAATATGCAGACATGCCCCAGACTTACATAGCTCCAACATACAGAAATCTGTAATTATGTAGAAATTTCTTGATTTCAAGAAAAAAAAATGAAGAAGTGATTGAAGTGGATAAAGCTGTAATGCTGAGATGCAAGCATTTTTTCCTAATTTCATCAATTATCATATGTACATCTATTTTATATAACTATTAGATTAGTTTTACTTAATAAGCTGGGCCTGGAACTGAACTGAATATAAATCCTCTAAGATTTTAACCAACTGCTTTATCATGTGGACATCTGACTAATTTATGTTTATATTCTTTAATATAACTATTTTTAATGTTATGTCTTTGTGACACATTAGTACTGTATAGGGTATGTTCCATGTTTGGATTTCCATAGGATTTAAAGGAATGATCCACTTACATAAATAGGGGTTTTCTGTATTTATAAGTTGGAAAAAATTATATTCCAATTCCTGGTACCCAGACAGTATATAATACTTGTATATCTATTCTAGATAATGGCAAAATATATTTCATTATTAAAAACATGCATACAATTTAAAAAGTTTTTTAATCATATAGATTATTAAAATAATTAATATAATTCATAAAAAGGTGCTAATGAATTGGAAATAACTGCAACAGAAATTTCCAAACTGGAGGGTGGACCCAATTTTGTTTTGGTTCTGGGCCAAAATGGTGAAGTTGCAAACAAAAATAACAACAACACAAAGATGCAAATGAATGCAGAGAAAACATTTAAAAATTCAAAAGTGGAGGGAGCAATTTTACACCCAGTCTTTTTATATCAATTTCTTAAGCAAAAATTATTGTTTTATTTACCTTTATTTATTATTACTATAGTAAAATTTCATTGTTGAGAATGTTTTTATATTAAATTTTTATTTTATTATGCTTTTTAAAGAAATTTTCTCTTCTCTTTGTATCAAGATAAAAAGTATCTCTTTGTATCAAGAATATTTAAGATACATTATTAAACTGTAGCTTATAAACAGGCATAAAATTACAATTTCCCATCATTTGATTTATGATGGGATTCAAACTAAACTTCAAGGTTGTAAGTCAATGGAGTCTTAATTAAGATCTTAATCAGAAATATCCTAAATTTATAGATTGCCTTCTACTAATATACTGTATATTATGACACAACATATTATTATAATAAATTTAATGAACACAAAACTTCAAGAACTAGATTTAAAAAAGTATCTGTCATGCAACATTGAACATTGATCATAGATTTGTATGCATAAAAATTGAATTGACCATTATAAACTTACTCATTACATCATTGTCATAAATACAACTGGTCATAAGTCAAGAACTATCTGTAATTTAAAGTTTTGTAGCTTTATTTGCAAATAAAAGATAATCTGAAATCAGCTTAGAATTGATAAAACATGATTAGTGCAATATTATTCAAAAAAATCATTTGTGCATATACAATATGTTTCCTAAAGAATCAAATTCTTTTCAATATATACAATTTGTGAGGAAGTTAACTCTGACCTATTTTATTTTATTATGCACTTTTATTATTTATCGTTATTTTCATTTAACGTATTAATTTTTTAGTTTTTTACAGTTGACTTACTTCCACTTTCTCCATTATAATAGTTAGCTATTATGTATTACAGAATCAAAAACCGTCCTCCGGAAGAGCTGTCCCAGCTAATGACATCATCTAATCTGGATAAGTCTTACCACTGATCCGATATGAGAATATAAGAATGATCCGTATTGATGTTTTATTCGATAAATAAATTGTAAAGAGGATGAAATGAATGAATTACTCTGTAAGCTAATAATTTAAACATGTAGCGTGTATTTATGTAAATGAAGCAACATGGGACTGTATGTCACTCGGATATAAGGGCCGACACAACCAATAACTCAGAAAGGTGTTGTATCGATGCAAGGTTGGTTAAGTGAAATTGGAATTCTTGTAAAGGTCTACAATTTGCTTGAAGTTTGTATCAATGGTGAAGGTAGTAGAATTTAGTAGTATTTAAAGTTTCTTTCTTGTAAATAGTTGATTGTTGATATTTGAATTGGATTAAACAAGTTTTGTTGTTTAATTGATTGTTGCTTTATTATAGTTCAGTAAAGCATTTATTAACACTTTTGTAAGTGTTTTGAGTCTAATAAATTTTGTAATTAATATTGGAACAGTAAGTGTTCCTTATATTTTTTTATCATCTAACTTGTTTGAGAACTTATTCAATTTAGTAGTATAAGTTTCTAATATCGTCCTGTTGTTTTCGATCTAACACTTATTCATTACGTCTAGTTGTAAGTTTCCAGTTTAGTTTTACGGGTTAAACATTAATTGTTGTTAGATTGTTTTGAAGTTCATTATATTTAAGTTAAGTTTAGTTAACGACCTGAGCTCAGGCTGAACTCTGGAGTGCAGAGTCATTAGAACCGTTAGGTTTAGTTAGAGTTAATATTATTGATATTCGTTAAAAATTCGCGACTTTGCAAATTTTGTAGGTTGCTAAAAAAGAGATTTGCTTGTTTGAGAATTAGATTCATTCTTTAATCATTTGATTAAAAGTGCAAATCGACAATTTGAAAAATTGTCAAAAATATCTAAGAAACTTTACATATACAATGGTACCTTGGTTAATGACAGCAATCTGTTCCAGGATTGCCGTCGTTAACCAAAACTGTCGTTATCCAAGGCACGATTCTCCATAGGATTTAATTGAAAATTAATTAATTCATTCCGGCTCCTTCCCACAACCATAGTAAATATTAAAAATGCAGATAAAACTCATTTAAAATGTCCTATAAATATGGAAAATATCACTTATTTATTATATTTGCTACAAAAAAAATTAACATTAATAAAATGAATTGTTCGTGAAAACAGTTTTTAATTATCAATCTCACCAGAATGACAATTGGACTCACTTCGAAGTTTTTTGAGAAACGAACCCGTAAACACTGATTAGAAGCTTATAGGTTCAATGATTATTATATAGATAAGATTTGATTTTGCCTTTTAATGGCATACGATCAGTGACACACATTCGCAGATTTATTGCCTATATGAACTGTAGGATCTCGGACAGACATTTTTCTTCTTCTAATGGATTCCAAAACTGCGACGTCACACCACTTGCAGGTGTCAAGTAATATATAACATAAATAAACAATAGAATCAGACTTTGTTGGCAGAATTTAAAATAATAATCGTCTAGAAATCATCTTTAAGAAACTAAAAACTAGTGTATGTTGCACATCTATTTTTAATTAAATAATTTGTTTTCATTACTATATGTTAATTATCATTTACTTAAATATATTTTTATATGGTTATAATTTTATTAATTTTAATAATGATATTGTCGGATTTGAACTGATTGTGATAAAAAAAAAATAACGATTAACAACACAGATTTTTTTTTTTGTCAACAGATGACACTACTTTCCACTCCGTAAGAGTATAAGTGGCGGGGCGAAACAAGCCCTTCCACAGGCTGCCCAACCCCTGCGGAGGGGTCAGCCAGATTGTGGAGGACGGGGATCGACGAGCCAGGCCCGGACCCCATGATAAATATTTTTAAGGGGTGAGACCCGAGATTCAAACCCGGGTCCTCCAGAATGGAAAGCCGAAGTGTTTCCATGCGGCCAATCCGGCCGACAACAATGTCTAATCTATGATTAACAACTGAGCTAACGAATCACGTGATGCGATGATGAGCTGTTATAGAGCTCTATTTTGTCAGAAGTTCACATAATCAGGAATCATTAACCAAAGCCTGCGTCGTTAACCAAAGACATTTTTTTCTTACAACCACTCGTCATTATCCGAGGCCGTCGTCAACCAAGGTACCACTGTAACTTTAAATAACTTGAATTTAACCCCCAGTTTTTTAGATAAGTTATATGCATCCATACAGAGTATATATCTCTGAATATGTGATTTTTTTTTTGTTATTTTTATCAATTTTAAACTTTTACCATAAATCTTTATCAGAAAACCCATAATCTGGTAAAATCTGTAATCCAATATGGCCTAAAATCCTTAAATGGCCAGATTATGAATGCTCCATTACTATATTTAACAGCTTTTTTAGCAGAATAATTATTTTAATTTTTATAAATACTAGTAAATAAAAAGGTTTAGCACTCACTGCCCTCTTCAGCCATATATATATATCAACATAAATTTATAACAGAACAAGTGAAATGTTTCAGTTATTGTTAGAAAATATTGTCAAATGATAATGAAAAATGATTAATTATAAATTTATGTAGATATATTACATAATACATCAGTTTTTAGAAAAGTTATCTACATCAGTAACTATAAATTTGTAATTTATAAATTTAGTTTATATAGATATATAACATTGTTGAAGAGGCTAGGAAATGCCAAAAGCATTTTTATATACTAGCATTTATATAAAATTAAAGTAAAATACAGTAATTACCATCATCAAAAAAGTTGTTAATTATGAGTATGATTTCATTATAAATATTTTAATATTTTCTTTTACTTTTGAAATAAATCAAGTCTGATTTTTTTATTGAGAACTCGTATTATAGCAAGAAAAATTTAAATCCATATTAGTGATATATAATTGTAAAATTACCACTAGGCAATGAACTTGTAGTATTCTCAACACCAAGAAGATAATTAATCATTGATGATTTTCCTGTGCTCCATGGCCCAACAAATACAACTCTTGGTAAAGCAAATATTTCACCATCTATTCCAAAATTAGAACATTAAAAATAAAAATAAATAAAATAGAAATAAAAAAATATAAATAATAATACCTTACCACTCACAATATGCTTGTTCAAATCTACAAATTTATATGCTATTTCTAATGGTTTTACTGCATATTTATAAATTGCTGAGAGTTTCATTAAGGTATTGTGAATAACAGAATCATCAACTGCAGCATTATTGTTTGAAAACAATGTTTTATCAATATGATCACAGTTTTTTTCGGCAAATAATCGAATATGATTTTCAACAAAGTTTTGATCATTAATTTCTATTTCTTCAGCATAATTCTTATTTATAAATTCTTGTCCTGAAATATTAGATCATCATATTATTATTAATAACAATTAGCTAATTCTGAAATAAAAAATATTCACTACAGAACTAAAATAAATTTTATAATATTTTAATTTATACTTTATGTTATATTAATGATTTGTTTCAAAACATTACTTACTAACCTGCTTAAACTCTATAAACTTACTTATAATCCAGCACGAAATGCAGAGTAAATGGTACATAGAATAACATTAACTATGAACAAACGTCTTCGAATTTAGCTGTTAACATTCGAGAATTTTGTTTAGATTCTGAGCCTGAAGAGGGTATAGTAGTACCGAAAATGTTTGCTCATAGTTAATGTTATTCTATGTACCATTTACTCAACTGCATTTTGTGCTGGATTATAAGTAAGTTGTTTCAAAACTTTTCATATAATCTAAGTTTTAGCATGTAATTATATATACATTTCTTTTCTAACAAAATTATAAATACATAAAATGCCATAATTAAAATATATATTCTTATAAAAATGCACACAAAAAACAAAGCTCTAAACAGGATAAATATTTTATTAACAGAAACGTTTTCGACCTTATCAGTAGGTCAATCTCAGCTGCAAGGTAGAAAATGTTTCTGTTAATAAAGTATTTATCCTGTTTAGAGCTTTGTTTTTTGTGTGCATTTTTATGAGTGTAACAGGATGGCTTTAAAGTTCTTATATATTCAGTGGCGTAGTGTAGGGGGGCAAAGGGGTCGCCTGCCCTGGGCGGCACTTTGCTAGGGGTGACAAAATCCCTATCATTGAATTAATATTAAGAAGACTAGAGGAGATACAACTCCACAAAAACAGTGAAGCTGAAAACGTCTGCAACAATATTTTGTGCAGTAGCTACCTACTGCGACTGCGAAAAGTATATGCCTCATTACTCTATGGAAAGTATTGTCTTTTAACAACACATGCACAACTGCTTGCGTATCTGAAAACAGTTTGGATTCACAAATTTTGTTCTTTCTCGATGTATATTACCTTAGATGTGAGATCAGCAAGTGTCAACTTTCCAAACACAGTATAAACAAATATAAGTAAGGAGACACAAGCAGTGGCATGTTATCCTATGGGCAAAAAGGGCAATTGCCTAGGGTCCCCATCAACAGGGGCCCCCAAAGTTCCCAAATCAATATTCTATAAACTTATTTTTGTAGTAAAAAAATCGGAAATTAAATTTATGTTCTATACTGAGGACCCTAGATTGCAAATGTGACACAGTAGTTTAAACTGTAAAAACTAACCAATTCAATTGGGGAAAGTTTAACTGTAAATGATACTTTAAGTTGGAGAGGAGACGGAAGAATTTTATAACTGTCAAACAAACCATAAACAATGCCTTGAGAGAAGAAACAATGATCAAATTACAAACCAAGATCCAGGTCTGGAGATCAGAGGAAAAACAATATTGTAAATTTTCCTGTCAATAAGGTCCACCTGCCGATCCCAATGGAAGAGAGGAGATGCAACTTGACCAAATAAGGTCAGAAATGAGTTAAAAACCTCTCTCTCTACTGATGTGATTGGATAGACCAAAAACAAAAATATAAAGGGACAGCCTAACACACTCACTCGCCCACTCATTCGCCGATTACTCTTCATCATTATCTTATTTTAAAGGAAAGAAGAAACTCTCTTAAGGTATGTTTATGGGTCAGATGCAAAATCTCTTTTTTTTATAGGAATTTTCTTTTTTTTTTTTTTAATTTATTAATTTTGCTTTTTTCATTTTATAGATTTTGTTAATAAAAATATTTTGTTTTATTAACAAAATCTATGTGTATCTAGTTTTTTGTTTTTTAACGAAACTCTTGAATTAGAATATGTAATTTGATTATTAAAACATAATTTCGTGAAATTTGTTTTTGGTTCTGTAATTGGGGTAGAATAATGGATTTCTGAAAATACATCGTACATGTTTATAATTTTGATATTTTCTAGAATTCATTATAATTATTCGTTGGTTTTTTTAGTTTGATTAATACAGTTTTGATATATGCAATGTATTGCGAGGATTTATTAACCGCACTAATCAAGGGATTCCTATATTAGAATTCAAAACGTGTTTTCGCTTTACATTTTGTTTTCTAGGTTGTAAGAATTTTAAATTTTAGAGGAAAAAATCTCTTTGCAGCTTAATATTTTCCTCTGTCTAGAAAATTTTATCTTTATAATAATATCATATTTTGTGAGGGGAGGGGCAGCATATTTGGCATCTCCCCGGGCGGCAGAAACCTACACTACGCCACTGTATATATGAACTGTACTTGAAATACTGTACTTTGAAATTACATTCTATCAAATAATAAAAGTTACAATAAAAAAAGTAGTGAGATAAAGTAAAAAAAGAAATTAAAATTCAACTAATATTACAAAGTTAACTACACAATAAAGTATAAATTTATGATATGCAACATTAATTACATAATTTATTCTAGTATTTGTAATCCAATGGTTTTTTGTATCCAATTTTACTAGTTGATTTAGTCAGCATATACTGTCATGATGATGTCATCATAGCAACAATGTGACATAATCATGACATCATGCAATGGAAGTGTTTTATGATGTCATACATTGTTACGTCATTGATTATGTCACACCAGTGTTACTACAATGTCATCCTGAATTTGAAAATCACTCTGAAAGATTTAAATGAAGGCATTTTTGTTGTCACTCCAAATACTCCACTCTCTTTGATGATCTTGACCCTGGATAGCCTATTTTACCTGCAGGCGCATAGGAAGTATCCAGGCCAAGTTTGGTCCTGATGGGTCTAACAGTGCATTCAAATTTTGCAGATCAGACAGACATTGCATTTTATACAGGATGTCCGAAAAGTCTGGAAACAGTCGAATAACTCAGGAAATACAGTTTGGACTGAAAAATAAAAAAATACATGTTCAATATTTTTAAAAAAGCTATCCAGTGATATCAAAGTTGACCCCCCTCCCCAACCCTTGGACTGGGAGGGGATAAATTTCAAATCTCAAATGGGAACCTCCACTTTTTATTGCAGATTTGGATTCCCCAGAAAAAATTACATTAGTTTAACCTAGGATTAATGTAACTTTTTCACAAATGGTGGTACAATCGATAAAAATCAGAGGTTCGAATGTCTGAAAATGGCAGAATAATTCAAGAAATACACTTTGAAATGAAAAATAAAAAATATGCGTTCAATATTTTTAAAAAAGCAATCCAGTGATACCAAAATTGGCCCCTCCCCAATCCCTAAGGTGGGGTGGAAATAACTTTAAAAAACTTAAATGAGAACCCCCAATTTTTATTATAAAATTAGATTTTGCATGTAGGTTTAAATTGAAACAATCTATTGATTTGTGATAGATGGCATTGAATTTTTTCAAGAAACTTCTTTTAGCATTACTCAGGAACAATGATGTGGACGTAGTAGATTTCTGTTCCCTTGGTTGCTTGTTTTAGGTGAGTCCCCTCGCCTTTCTCCATCAAGGCAAAAATGGCAGAATCCCCTACTTAAATTAATGTTCAAATTGCTGACTTCCAGCTACTTGAGTGCAATTCTGCAATAAAAACTGGGCCATTTAAGCTTTTTAAAATTACCCTACCCCACCCAGGGTAGGGTGGGGGTCAATTTTGGTATCATTGGTTAGCATTTTTAAAAATATTGAACATATATTTTTTTTATTTTTCAATTCAAAGTATTTTTCTTGAGTTATAAATGTTCAATATTCTAAATGTTCGTACCTCTCTTCGATTTTTATCGATTATGAAAAGAAATGATATTAATCCTAGGTCAAATTAATGTAACTTTTTGGGGGAATTCAAATCTGCAATAAAAAATGGGGGTTTCCATTTAAGATTTGAAAGTTACCCCTTCGAACCCCCAGGGGTTCGGGGAGGGGGGTCAACTTTGGTATCACTGTATAGCGTTTTTAAAAATATTGAACACACAATTTTTTATTTTTCAATCCAAACTGAATTTCTCATGTTATTTGACCATTTCCAGACTTTTTGGACACCCTGTATATATAAATATGGAACTATTTGTAATTTTAATGTTTTTTGTAACTAGTTTTGATAAATGATTTTCACTATTTTATTATATTTATATCTAGTTTCAGTTTGTCTGTGCACAGAGTTTGTAACCAGAAATAGTGTGTTGGTGTGACTCTGTCTATATTTGTCATTAAACTAAAAAATTCTTTAAAATATGCTTTAGAAAACTTTCAGTCCAGAGGATAGACATCATGACAATTCACAAGTTAATGCATTTCTATCAGTTTATAGCTTATCTAATCTTCTTCATGGAGAACAATATTTTATGTAGTAGTGCTTTCCATGATGAATTTCCTGACTTCAAAAATTCAGTTTCTGTATATTATCACTAAAGGCACTGTTGTTTACATTTAGTGGTAAATAATTGCAATCTGCAAGAATAATAGTTATATAACTATGAAATATTCTCAGTTTACTGATTTGCTCATTATAAATTCCTTATATTAATAATCCACTTCCCTCTCAATGAGAAAGAGCTCGCTTTCAATGAATGATTTAGTGTGTTGATGTCTGTTTTCTTAATATTCTTGTTTCTTTTGAGATTGTCAAGATTATTTTGTATTCATTATATGATTTTAAAGAAATAGATAATTGGAATGGTATATTATATTTATTGCTTTTATATAATGCTATTCTCTTTTAAATATGATTTTAAATAATTATAATTATTATAAAAATAATTTGTAAAATTCTATGGGTTTAGAAAGTTGAATAACATAAAATTATTATATAATAATTATAATTAAACATTACTACTACTAAAAAATATGTAGCTTTTAACAAATATCTGACAATGGCAAGATTCAAACTGAATCCCAGTGTCATTAGATTTCTCAAATATGTCATAAGTTATAAATGCCAAAAATTTATGGATATCTACTACTGATATTTATTAGAACCTTATACATTATCTTAATAAGCATAAATAACAAAACTATAAGAACAAGATACAAAAACGGATATTTTCCATATATCAGATCATTGGATTAAGGACTCTAGCCATGGAATTGCATTGATCAATTACAGATTTTATTAATTACATCAATATTATAAATATAAGGGTTTGTAAGTCAAAGTAGTCAAGTTGAGGACTACCAGTATAGATGCTCTTTGATTTATGCAAGTTAAACTTTGCATAAAGATATTGTACCATAATTTTATATTGTGTTATAACAGTAGTCATGACACTAATATAATAAGAGTGAACAACAGAATCAATAGTATTTTTAATACAAAATTATTATTATTATAAATAACTCTATTGTGCTATAATATCTGATGTACAAATGCATCATGTCACACATCTCTTGCCTTTCATTTCAGCTATATATGCAAATATTATTTTTTAATTTACCATAAAAGTTATAAATTATTTATGTAAATCTGATTTATACAAAATCCAATTAATATAATGCTTTCAAAATATAAATCTTTAAATCGGGGCAGGTCCATATATATATATATATATATATTGGGTTGTTCGGAAACTAATTTCGTTTTTTTTCATGAAAATGAATGACAATTTTTTTATAGTATATAAATATTTTTTTTTTATAGTATATAAATATTTTATTTAATTATATATTGACCATTTGTATCCAACATATGTTGCCATCTTCCTGGTAGTAGCGTGATTCCATGTTCATACAGTTTCTGATCTTTTCTTGCAAAAAACTGAACCAAGTGATTTTTGACATCCTCATTTAAAATAAGTGTTTGGCTCTCTAAAAAATTCTGTAAAGACTAGAATAAGTAATAATCGGAGGGTGCCAGATATGGCAAATATGGTGGGTATGGTAGCACATCCCATCCAAGCTATAACAGCTTATGGCAAGTCATCAAACTTATATGAGGTTTGGCATTGTTGTGGTGAAACACTATTCTTTTCTGTTAATCAATTCTGGCCACTTCCTTATATGAGGTTTGGCATTGTTGTGGTGAAACACTATTCTTTTCTGTTAATCAATTCTGGCCACTTCTGT